>WSFP011502446.1:0-13739 GCA_009831015.1 Picea engelmannii | reverse complement strand
TTTTTAACAACTTAAGGAAAAAGAAGAAATTTGAAGAAATAGGTGATGAAGCACTCCCTTAAGTGTTATCTTCTATTGACAATGAGGCCTTCTCCGCTTTTAAAACCCTTCCAATATTATGTGTGCATTCGGAGGATGAAGAGATTCCCTTCTCATAAGATCCCAAACAAAATTATCATAACTTAAAAAGAAATCTACTATAGGAACAAAAGATCTTAAACTGATTTCTTTATTAGCTTTTGACATTCCCATTTATGAAAAGTATTGCAACATTTATTTACTATCCTACTCTACTTGAACAAAATAAAATGTCCTTCAAGTATAAGAATACTTCCAGTGAAGCCATGTGTGTAACAGGGTTAGAAATATATCCATACTCGAGTTTAAAATATAACTTTTAATGCATACGGGAGTATGAAGGACCAACTACTTTGATGATTAGATCAAGCAATAATGAAAAATAAAGGAGTGGTGTGACCTAATAATTAATTGAAACCATATTTCAATAGGATCAAGATATTCTTGTTTCTCTTCTTTCTTTAGGTCACGCAACATGTCCTCCTTTTCCATGCTACGCAGATTATCTTCTTCAAGATGATTGGTCTTTGGGGTACATACAGGGCCTGCTGAGAGGCATGCTAAGAACTCCTCGATTTGAGGTTCCAATGGTTTCTCTCCATTGAATTCTATCCATGATTCTCGAGTCTCCTCAACAAGTTGACAATAGGAATCCAAAGGGACTTCTAAATATTCTTGTGGAGATACAACTAAATTCTTGACTGCTGTCAAGATATGCTCTTCCTGAGAGGTGAATATCCCAATTGCTGCTATAATGTGGGGAAGTTCTTGGAGGAACATTCTTCAAGTTCTTGATCATACTTGAATTACTCTAGTTGGTTGATTATCCTTGTCTCACAACACAACTTAGTACTCGAGGGTTCTTGCAACTCCCCAAAAATGATTTATCATAAAATATTTGAATATTAAAACTAAGAAATTAAAACTATTTGCAAAAATAAACACAACAAACTTGAACTTCTTGCATTACTGGGACCCTACTGTCACCAGGTTATCGGTTCACACAAGTTATCCCATCATGAAAACACAATTATAAATAAAGGAAAAACACACTTGCATTAAAAGAAGAGAGGACAACCTAACTTTGGAGCAACCCCACCAAAGTGGATGCGTGGGATCTTGCCGCACGTCTTACCATATTCTCTTCGCCCTTAGTTCATCCATAAAACCATCCAAAACCATTAAAACAATCTGATTCAAATACCACCTATTACCATTTACAACTCCCCGGCAACGATGCCAAAATGTTGGTACAATTATTTGCATAATCTATTACCAAAAATAAATTATCGACCAGGATTCATAATTAGTAGAGTTGATGCACTATATGTGCCTATAATAGATAGGTTCCAATGTCTGTTTAGTATAGCTTTAGATAAGAAAACCATCAATAACAAAATACTCTGTTTCCAAAGATAACACTCTTCACACAATTCAAAAATTAGAAAAAAGAAAAACTTGCAATCATGCACTCAAAAGATTTTGCTTAGATAATTCCTTGTCCATTTACAAGATCATGAAGTGGAAATATGGACTTTGACTTCATTATCTGTAGATACTACCCTTAACAACAACTAGAAAGCAAATCTGGGCACACTTCAGAAATAACATAAGATAAAGTTCATAGTAAAACTCTCAAGCATACACTCAATCGAAAAGGTTCTTGCTCACATAACAAGTCTGTTCATTATAGGCTCATGAAATGAAAAGATGAACTCAGATCTTGTTTCCTGTAGCAATCAAAAACAGTAATCAACAATCAACTTTAGACACTCTTAAACAAAATTCAAATCATAACTCAATTCTATTCAATCAAACCTGTGTAGTACATAAAACAACCCATATAATTGAGAGGCTTCATTATGGAACCTGAAGGTAAAAGATGAAGTATTATTGTTCCTGTACCCACTAAGAACAATACTATCTCAAACTGAGAATAACAATATTTGTTTAACAATCCCATACATCAAACAATTAAATGTTACCCTACAAAAATAGAAAGGAAATTATCTAACTGCTCACACTGATTCAAAAGAAAGCGATTCTCTAATGCAAAAATCATTGACAAAACACAACTGTTAAATGCTCACACAATCACAAAAAACATATACAGGGAGGTTTACCTTGGTTGGGACGGTGGGCCCTTGCCGAACCAACAAGGTACCTCTAAAAAGATAACAGGCTAAGATGTTCTAATCATACCCAAAAATTGCACAATAGATCGTTTGTATTCCTTCAGCTTGTCAATTGAATCAACATCTCATCATCTCGTACATAAAAACAATATATATCATCTAGTTCTTACTACTGCTTCATTACGACACTACATGTGTCTATCCTATCTCTTATACAACATCCCTTATAAAGAAGGTGAGACGTTACTATCAAGAGCTAAGGATAATTATTAAACAGTGTTTGAAATATTATAATTGGCAATTCATATCAAATCTTTAGGGATGGACTTCATCCTCATGACACGAAGTGCATGAGTGATGAAGTCAATAGTGACCTTGAAATTTAATTTGGAGACTTCGATCCAACTGCCTTCTTGGAATCTCCAACAACATACTCGCTCAACAAGTGATTTATGGAAATAGGGGATTGGTATCGGAATACACACAGTCGTAGTCTTGAGTACCGGAATAGGCACAGTTGTTTGGTACCGAAATAACACAGGCTGGTACCAGAATAACACAGGCTGGTACCGGAATAGCACAGGGCAGTACCGGATCAATGTTATGTGGTTCTATTGGTATCAAATCAATGCTTCTGAAGGTCAAATGATTAGGATCATGCAAAATCAACCATTTAATCGAATTAACTCAACAAAACTAAAGAAATCATGCCTTAATCATAAGTTACCTCTCTATGCATATGAACAAGGTCATTAAGTGTATTTATGGAGGAAACAGTCAAGTATATACTCATAACATAGGTAAAATTGACCTAGACAAAGATAATATAGGGTAGTAGAGGTGTCAATACTGAGACTCAACAAGGACAATCACAAAATGGGATACCTTTCGAGATATTTTCATTAGGATATTTACCAAAAAGAAATATTACATATTCCTTTATGATGAATTCTATCGTTGTAAGAAGAAACTAGGGGTAAGCATACACGATTTTAACTATTTATTCAACATCTTTGTTAAGAGTTTTCCCAAAATTTTGAGGCTACTCAAAATAGTGTCCTCTAGACATACATATAAGCTATAAAGGAGCCTTGTGGTTTCCTAATAGGGAGAAATCACCCTTATACCTTGATTGAAGCCCAAGAAAGGGCATGTGAAATTGAGGAGAATTTGGCTTCCTCATTCCATTGAGTTGAGGACTATCCCAAAGAAGTCACACAAGTTAATTTTCTCACCAATTTCATTGCTCTGCCTCCCAACCACCCCCTTGTCACTAAGGATTAATTGGATAAGGAGATAAGGGAAGAATATAGGAGAGCTATTGATCAAATAATGAGTACCATAGGGAAGGGGAAAACACCAGAGTCTAGAAAAATGGCTCCCTCAATGGAAGAAAGGTTGATAATTGAGGAGGCCATGACGACAAACAAAGAAGAGAAGAATTTTCTGCAACATATTCAAAACATTCTATCCCCACCCAATGAAACATAGGAACATCATATTATGGGAAGTGAAAATGAAGAGCCCATCACAGAAAATGAGACTCAGGAAGAACATGTCGTGAAACCCATCAATTGTACTGACTTTTCTCATCAAGTTATCAATGAAGGAATAAAAAACACTTAAATTTTTTCAAACTTTATCATTCAAGATGAAAAAGAGAGGTATGGATGTTGGGGATTGGATTTTGATGGTGCGTACTTGAGCTCAGGATCAGGCGATGGAGTGGTCTTGATCTCACTAGATAGAGAAGCTACCCTCTTCTCATACAGACTTGAGTTCGAATGCACTAACAACATAGATGACTATGTATCCCTAATTTTGGGTTTGAACCTTGCCATCGATATGAACATCAAATATTTGCACATAAGAGGGGATTCAGATAACAGGACTTTTGCAGCCAAAAAACCAAGGTTAAAACAATACAGAGATGATGTTTGGGATGCCATGAAAAAGTTTGATGACTTTTCAATTGAAGCTATCCCTAGAAAATGAGATAACCTAGAATATAACCTTGTGGTATTCGCTTCCACTTTGCATGATTTCAAGGATATCAGACTCTACAAAGTAGAACTAAATTTCAGACCTTCACTACCCAAGAATTCAGAACACTGGAAAGTTTTTGATAGCGAGGACTAAATATATCGTTTTCTTCAAAATGAGGGTGATTTTTCTAAAACTAAAATAAACCATTTGGATGAGGGAGAAAATATTGAGATTGGAGATGTACCTAATGAACCCTTACCCAAAGGAATAATTCCCCTAGAGAGATTGTTTGGCTGAAATGATATGTATAAGGGGAAGTGTCAAGCAAAATTAATGATGAGATCATCGAATTCAACATTGGCACCAAGGAATTCCAAAAAATGGTCAGGTTTAGGAAAGGGACAACACCTCATGAGAGGGAGGAGTTGATTTCTCTCATAAGAGAATTTAAGTATTTTTTTCCCTAGTCATATGAAGATCTGAAGGCTTACCAAGAAGACGTTATACAACATGCTATTCCTCTTAAAGAAAGAACAAAAACCCTTCAGGTAGAAGCTCGGACAAATGAACCTGAAAGTTGCACCATAAGTACAAAAGGAGTTGCAAAAGATGGTTGAGGAAGGAATAATCGAGCCCATCAGGTACTCATATTGGGTGTCCAATCTTTTCATTATCCGAAAGAAGACTAGTGATATCGAGATATGCATTGACTTAAAAAATTTGAACCAAGCTACACTTAAGGACAATTATCCTTTGCAAAACATGGAGTAGCTTTTACAAAGGGTCACTGGAGTAGGAATGATGTCCATGCTTGATGGATTTTCAGGTTATAACTAGGTGCCCATGAAAGATGATGATTACCTTAAAAGGGATTTCACCACCCCTTGGGGAACATACAATTATTTGAGAATGCCTTTTGGATTGAATAATGTAGGAGCCGCTTTCCAACGTGCCATGGGTTATGATTTTAGGGACTTAATTGGGAAACTCATAGAGAGTTACCAGGATGACCTAACTATTATCTCCAAGAAAAGTGATCAACATATCCGACACTTAAGGACGATTTTTCGAAGGTGCAGAGAATATGGAATTTCTCTTAATCCTAAGAAATCAATTTTTGGTGTGGATAGAGGAAAGTTATTAGGACATATCATTTCCAAAGACATGATATTGATATAACCTTCCAGAATTGAAGCCATCAAGAAGATCCATCTCCCTAAAGATAACAAAGTCATGCAGACTTTCTTTGGCTAGATCAATTTCATAATAAGGTTCATTCCAAACTTTGTTGAAATCGTGAAGCCCCTCAATCGCTTGTTAAATAAGGATTCCTATTTCGAATGGGACAATGAATGTAAGTGATATTTCCAACATATCAAAAAGGAAATAACTATCGTGCTAGTCCTAGTCAGCCCAAAATTTGCTAAATATTTCATCACATTATCTTTCGCCTCAAAGGATACCATTGCCGGAGTTATTTTGCAAAAGAATGATAAACGAGATGAACAACCAAAAAATTTCATGAGAAAAACCCTTGGGGGCTCAGAGATAAATTACACCATTATGGAGAAGCAAGCCTATGCTCTTGTCAAGTCCCTCAAGCATTTTAGAACTTATGTGGGGTATAGCAAGATTAGAGCTTTCGTTCCTTACCCCATCGTAAAGGATGTCTTATCACAACATGATTGTCTTGGATCAAGTGGAAAATGGTTTTCACAAATACAAGAGTACGACTTGGAGATAAAACCATACAAGATAATCAAAGGCCAAGGGTTAGCTAAAATGTTGACATAAAGAAATCAGGAAGCCATCGATATGGGAGAAAAGGAACAAATTAATGTTGTCATAAGTGAAATTGAGGATGACAAATGGTATTTAGATATCATTTACTACTTGAAGAATATTGCTTGTCCTGATCATCTGGACAATCATAAGATGATATCCATAAGGCTCAATGCTATGACGTATTGATTAACACAGGATGGTCTCGGATGGAGGAACCTCGATGGGGAAATCCTCAGATGTGTAAATAAGGAAGAAGCAGACAAGTTGGTTGCTGATTTTCATTCAGGATATTGTGAAGGCCATTTTGCAGCTCACACTACTGCCCATAAAATCTTAAGGGAAAAATATTATTAGCCTGCTATTTTCTCCGACACAAACTGATATGTCAGATCCTGTCCTCCTTGTTAATTCTTTACTGGAAAACAACGCCTCCCTGCCCTCTCTATTAAACCGATCTTCGTAGAAGCACGTTTCAACATTGGGGACTGTGTTTTATTGTTGAGTTCAAGGAAAACTCTAGTAATGGTTACCACTCGATTTTAATTTCCACATACTATTCCACTAAATGGGTGGAATCCATCCCAACAAAGAAAGCAACAAAAGAGGTCGTAATGAAATTCCTTGAGGAGAATATTATCACTAGATTCAGATTTCCTACCAAGATAACCATAGACAATGCCAGGGATTTCAACTCTATGGAGCTCATTGAGTTCTCTTTCAAATATGGAATTGTCTTGTCACGCTCCTCAAATTATTATCTTCAAGGAAATGGATTAGCATAATCTAGCAACAAGAACACCATGAATTTTGTAAAGAATATTGTTGGAGAGAACAAGAAAAATTGGGACAACAAGATCAAGTATGGCCTTTGGGAAGACCACACAACTAATAATACTTCAACCAGGAAAACCCTTTTTGAATTAGTTTACAGGTTGGAGGCACGTCTACCTATGAACCTCCAAATTCCATCTTTACAATTATCCCAACACTTTGCCACATATAAGGAATAATTAGAGGGGTGAATTGATCAACTCATGGAACTGGATGAAACTCAGAGAATGGATTTGATTAGATGGAAAAGAATCAAGATAAAGTAAAAGGAACCTTCGACCATAAAGCAATACCGAGAGATTTCAAGAAGGGGGACTTGGTCCTAATGTGAGACAAAAGAAGAGAAAAACCTGGAATTCACCAAAAGTTTTATAGTCTGTGGTTGGGACCTACAGCATAGAGGAAATATCTGGACTAGATTTATTCTATTTTTCCACAAAAGAGGGGAGAAGGATTCCATTACCAGTGAATGGATCCCTCCTCAAGCATTACTTCCCAGGTGGTACTTGACTTCTTCAGGGCCCAAGCCCCAGGTAAGTAGGTAGGCCATCTTTCTTTCTTGCATTTGCATCTTGATTGCATATAGCAATTTAGTTGCATTTCATCTTGTTTTTCATTTTTCTCTACTTGCATTATTGATTTACATATTTTTCTTTCATCATATTACATGAAAAATGCTAAATTTTTTCTTTTCTAGATTAGTTGTCGATTTGGAAATTTTTTATTTTGATTATATGAGAAAAGGGTGAGTGAGCCACCCTAAATTTTATGGTTTTATGTTTTAGTGTAGGAACAAATCTAACCAAGAGATCGCAAGGTTATCATGCACTCTATGACAAGTACCTGTCCCTGATTATGGGACATATGTTATCCCCAATTTCTAGGGATAACTAAGGAGATGACATATCGAGGCCCTCAGGTTGTCGACATGGAGTACCAAGAGATAGATGATTGACAATGTCCACATGCACAGACATAGACCCACTTCACCACTAGACATCCTCAGTTCATCCTGATGGAATTCACCACATCGTCTTGCTTCCAGAAGATAATGGGTCTTACTCCATGAGGTACAAGTCAAGTATTGTGGTAAGTGTCACTTTAATACTTGAGGCATTTAAGTATGTTGCATTTAAATATGCTTTTGATTATAGAACTTATGCTTGGAAATTATGCTCTTTTCCCTATCTCACCTTGGTGGTTTACATTGTGCCCCAGTAAGTGGTCACCCTTAGGGATGGGTTTTCTACTGGGAGGTCTGCTTGACAAGTCATCGTGACATTCCTGATCATACTTATCACTTGTCACACTTCATACTCTCATATTCTTATCTTTTGGGATTTTTAGTTGTACTGACCCAAGAAGGGATTGTACCCCATTTCATGGGAAGAAGGGGATGAAGGCCCAGAGGGAATGTATCTAGAAAAAGATAAAATCCAAAACTATAACCTTCCAGATTCTCTCCCAAAGAGGTCTTGAGAACAATGAAACATTTCTCCTGAAAAATCAAAGACCTGCAAAAGCAAATACACATACATAAAAATGTCCCACTTGTTGAGGGATCTACACAAGTGCGTTACAAGATTGACTTTACCCCTATGGCACTCTGTGTACCTCTCCCTTCAAGTGACACTGTGGTACTTCCCCCCAAACTTTATTTTACCCATAGGGAGTACCCAGTCGTTCTGGACCTTAATTAATTAATGGAAAATAAATGGGATTGGAAAAATGATGCATTGAAAATGAAGGTGCGACACACCCTCTACAAAGGATCCCATAAATGAGACACTATGAACCCTTGTATGTCATGAACCCCATGCCAAAAAGTATTCCCACCATCCACTTCATCTTCGCCACATGAATTAGAGAGGGTTCCACATAGGAAACACTCCTTGACTAGAGGAATGATTCACCCAATAAGTCACATTGTCAACCCTCCCATACATAAACTTGGGAAATTGCATAGGGTCTTTGAGCACTTGTTTAATTTGATGAGGTAGTTTTCAATGTACATGATTAGGTGGATCTTGTATTAAATGTGATTTTACTTTTCATGATTATTTGACTTGAGATCCTTGGAGGGCACACTTGTCTGTCTTTGCAGGACCTTGTTGATGGATGTTTTGGAGGAACAATCCCAACTTGGGCCTTCATTGGGGCAGGAATCCCACAGGTTGGACTCCATGACCCACACCTTAGGACCAGTTGGATGATGGATGTTTCCTTTGGAGGTAAGATATGACACCTTATATAGTGACACCTATCCCTCTTCCAACCCAACGACTTTCTTGGGAGCTCTTACACCACTTTTCTAGGCTTGACGTGTTGATTTGGGGCTAGGGCATGTGGTGGTTGATGGACACTTGACACTTTTGGATGGGAGGACCCCTTGCACTATGGAGGAGACACTTTTATTGAGGAAACATGACCTTTATATGCCTAGCACTTTCTCCTACAACCCCAATGACTTCACTAAAGTGCCAACATGTCACCCTTTAGGGTGTGACGTCATGTTTCTAGGATTTCTTATGTGCATTTATAAAATTAAATTCAAATTACTTTGTAAAGGGGGAAAATAAATGGGGAATTGCTCCATTATTTTGTGGTTTACCCTAATCTATGTGGATAAACACTTTTTAGGAGTTTTTGTATAAACAAGGATCAAATTCATTTCATTTGATCATATCTCTCTCATGTAGAGAAAACTACTTGGATGGAATTTGTGCCCTACTTGGGAATTTTGGACTATCTCTCTCTCGTGCAACATTATTTAGATTCTTTTTATGGTATATTGTGGAGATAAGGTGGTGCAAACCTCTTGGAGGCTTGCTCTCTTGCATTTGGATGGATATTTCTTGGTAAACTAGGGTTTGATCTTGCTATTTTGTGGAATTGGTAAGGAATTTTCTGCATTTTGTTGGTGTTTTCTTCTAGTTTCATTGATATTATTTTCTTAAACCCTTGGAGGAGTATAAGAGAATACACCATCCACCAAGGTTCATCTTATTTTCTAGTTTATAAGCTATTTTTACAAGGTTTCTAGGAGGAGTAAAAGGGATTACACCCTCCTAGCCTTACCTTTGTTGGTTTTGCATGCTCTAGGGAGTGGAAGGGCCTACACCCCTAGATATATTGTGGAACCAAACATTATAACCAAGACTCCATTTACCCATAGACTAAAGGCACTACTCTGAAAAATTGCATTGGAGAAATAAAATAGTTGCGTTGAAAAACATGTTTTATTGAGATATGCCAATTGTTTAAAGTGCAGTCAATTCTATATGCTATTAGCTTCCTTGAGCCTCTAGGGCGTCATATTTGGACAATTATTTCTTGATGCTGTAATAAATTTGTGCTACAACCAGTGGGGATGCAACGAAGTACTCTTAAACTCTTGCTTTACTTACTAATATACCATTGGAATTTGCTTGCAAGTTGCTTTTGATAATCTACTTGATATTGGCTAATTGTTGGGCAAGTTGTTTGTTGATTTCTTGGGGTAGAGTTTGTCATTGTAGCAATATTTTTCTACAGCCATAAGACTATCATAACATTGTTTCAATGGCATTACTTAGCAGCCTTACTTTATCACTGAAGTCTTGCTTTATCTTACGTGACTTATACTAGTGAGATATCTAGCAGCTTTTATTATAATTTATTTGTTGATTTATATCATTGTTTACTGCTTCTATATTGAAAACAAGCTTCACTTGCTTTTCAATTTAAATATTGGGCTTGTATACTTGTCTTTTCTTTTGTCTCGGGTAGGTACAATTCTATTATGTAGTTACTCAAGGCTCTAGGAGCCATTTACCATCACCAAGACTCATTTCCAAGCCATATTCCACTTCGTAGCTTGACCTATAGGGGAATCACCTTCCATTACTCCACTTTCCATCTCATTTTCACCTAGGGTCACCTGGGATTACCCCCTTTAGGTGATTTCATCATCTCTAAATAAAGGAGAGTACTTATCTAAGGTGACAATGAGTAGGTATTCCCATAGTTCTCGACATCTTGTGAATTGGGTTGGGATTTTTCCAACCTACAATTTGTGTGATAACATCTCCAACATGAATTACAAAGGTTGGTGACTTCTTCTTCTTCTTCCTCTTCCTTTTCCTTTTAGACTTCCGGTTACTAGTAGCTAGACTTTTACTAGAAGACATAGAAGGAGGAGGAATAGAATTCGTTTATGAATAAGGTAAAGGAGCAACTCAATGCACCTGATATAAGGTACTTATATGAGAATCATCAGAAGAATTTAGAAAGTTTAGAGTTGTCCATGACTAAATCAATAGTCTTAAATTCAACATAGGAATGTTCAAAGGGGCCATCAAGGGGGCACCAATGTTTCCAAAGAAAGGAAAATCACAAGGAACTGCTTCGGAAGGGTTCCCTTGGTTGGTATCTTCAAGAAATTTATCCATGATGTTCTTATGTACATGTTCGTCTCTTGCACAATTGTTCATGTTTGAAAGAGTATTAAACACTAGATATGAAAAACAAGTGGTATAAATCTCACACCTTCTAGGAGGTGACTCGATGCTTTCAATTGAAAGACTAGGAGTCCTTCATGACCAACAAAGTGATTGGTCGACCACCTTGAATCAATGATCCAAAAGAAAATATAGAGACACAACCTAGGTCAACTACACAAAGCAACACTCAAATAAAAATTCCTAAGAGAAACAACACAAACAAACCACTTCTCTAATAATGTAGCCCAGGTGGATTAGGTCTCGAGTCCAAGGTAGCAAATAATTTAGAAAAAGGACCTTCGAGAAACCGACACAGGTTGATTAAGTTCCAAGACTAATGGATGAAGGAGTGAGAAGCAGCTATGATGACCTCCATGTAAAAAACCTTCCCGATGCAAGTAACCGATACTTCATGGGGCACCCTTGAGGTGTATTGAATGTGTGATGCAAAATCTACCTCAAGTATTGTTGGAAGCCCCTTGTAGTCACCTCTGTAATACCTAGGAATAACAACTAGAGTTACCAACTTGAATTCGGTGTCCAGGGGGTATAGTTGACCATCAAGATTGTATTTATGGGCAAGGTATTTAAGCCCGAAGATCCAAAAGTATTTACACCGTAGGGGGTCAGGTGCTACTCAAGAAAACCCCATATACACAACAATCCACAAACAATTGGACAGTCATGTAGGAGCATAAGCTCTGAAATTCAACGTGTTTAATAAGACCTAGGGGTATAGAAATTTATTAAGGGAGTGGGTTCTCTAAGTTTGTAATTGTTTTAATTTTCTAAGTTACTTATTAAATTCTAGAAGGATAGGGTTTGTTTTCCCTATTTGAGATATATAAGCTTAATTGAGCAATTAGTTGAGTTTAGGTAGGTTATCCTAAGTATGGAATACTTGATTCTATTTGATCCTTACCAATTGTAAAGTACGAGAGTACTATTATGGATGTTATTTGCACAATCTTAGGAATTCATTGATAAGCTGGAAGTTGACCTTCCATGCTTAAAATTGTAAGCCTACGGGCAATAGAGAGGGGAAGAGATAGAGTGAAAAATGTATATTGAGTGTGATTATAAGGCCCATTGTGGTCAAAAGGACGAACATAGGAAAAATGAATGTAAATTAGGTGAAGGAAGGCGAGAAGGCCTTATGTAATTGTGTACAGATTCATGGATATAATATTCCTGTTTATGGATCCTTGTGTCTATTTGAGAATTGGGTATCCTCTTGATGTATTAGAGATATTGTGTTAACAAGTTGTAGGTTTTTGGGTTAGTCCAGTT
The DNA here is from genome assembly GCA_009831015.1 of Picea engelmannii. Lineage (NCBI taxonomy): Eukaryota > Viridiplantae > Streptophyta > Pinopsida > Pinales > Pinaceae > Picea > Picea engelmannii. Next base: position 1,153 of record WSFP011502446.1, on the reverse strand, counting down.
AAGACCTCAATCAAAGTAAGAAGATATATATATTGTTCCATCAATCATCGATCATCGAAGAGATCGATGATCCTAATTGAAGATAGATTGGGTAGAGTAATTTGGATTCGAGAATGTACAATAATCGAATCATGTTCTACGCGTAAGGAAAACCATAGATCAAGAAACTCTTTATAAGTAATGAATAACATAAGCTGTCAGATCATTCCATAGATGAATGATAATCGTTGGATCAAATTCGAAGGAATATTCCCACTGCATGTGAATGAAGAATTGTGATTGTCGAATCACATATTAATTAAGTCATGACCTTTGGGGTGGTTTCAATATTGTGGAGAATGATACGATTAGTGAAGGTAACCATCCACCATTGATCAAATTTAAGATTAACGATGATCCTAGCCTAGTCTGGAAGTTAAAGGGATCGAGATATATTCTCGATTGTTCGATCAGAATGTAAGAAAGTCTAGAACAAGAATTAGAGGAGGATCGATCGTTCTGATCGTTGGATCACAAGCCAATTAGATCTTGATCGTAGATTGAATGTTCATCACTTAGAAGATTGGAATCATGTTGATCATTAATCAACTTTAGTATCAACGATTCAGATTGGTGGAGGATCATGAAAGCAAAGAGAAATTAACGGTAAAGGGTATTATGAAGGTTTAGATCCAAATATAGATCAAAATTTTATATCTACGGTGTAAGGTGGATCGTGCACCTTAAAATTACATGAGAATTAATGTAAAGATATCCTTCCGTAGTTAGTATTGTAATTCCACTAGTGGAACATGTGTCGGTTATTAAAGGTATAACAACACCCCTCTAGGTGGTTTTGAAAGCACCTCTCGATGCCCTCTATGTGAAAAAGGTAAACCACCTTTAGCAATTGGTAAATTGCCTAAAAAAAAGTGCTTGGTCATAGTCCGAGGTTTTATGATGAAATGTAAGCTCTGTCAGGATTTAAATAAACCTTTGTTCCATTTATATTATACCATAGTCCTAGCCGTAGGTCCTAATGACTTAGTGCCAGACAAATAAAAGTGATTAAGGGTAAAATAACATAGATTAGAGCTCGACTCGAGGATTTGGGCAATCAAAGAATCGATAACACTCATTGAAGTCAAGAGAAAAGTGATAGTGACTCTACAAC
>WSFP011502443.1:0-13739 GCA_009831015.1 Picea engelmannii | reverse complement strand
TGTGGCAAAACTGATCCAGAATTTTATTTGTGACAAGAAAAGAAGTCAATAAAAGAAACAAGACAACATAAATGAAATAAGAGAAATAAATAAACAACAAAGCAAAATCAAAGCAACAAAACAAAGTATAATACATGAGTAATTCCATACAACATTTAAATTTTCAAGTTGGTTCCACATAGTGTTTTAAGTGGGACCGTTGGTGCTATAGGAAAACGACCGCTCTTCCAAGTCCTTTAGAATATAAGAATTTTCACCTAGGACAAAAGCAATTTTAAAAGGACCCAACCATAACTTTTGAAACTTTGAATGCCTTCCTCTATCAGCATGAGTTGAATCCCACAACAAGACTTTCTCATTAACCTTAAATTTGACATCTTTTTCACTTTTATTGAAATATCTTTTAATAGTTTGTTGTCTTCTCTTTATGTTATCCAAGGTAAACGTCCTTTGTTCCTCTAAAGCCAAGAGTGCATTTATCCTTTGAGAGATATTGGAAGAATTTAATTCTTCAACCTGTAGCATCAGCCTTAGAGAATAAAGTTCCATCTCGATAGGCAAAATGGCTTCTTGACCATAAACAAGTTGGAAGGGAGTGTAACCAGTGCTCACCTTGGTGGTAGTGCAATCTGCCCAAAGGGCGTAAGTGAGGAGAGTGTGCCATTGACGAGGCTTATCTTCAATGAGCCTCTTGATAATTCTAACTATATATTTTTAGTAGACTCGGCTTGCCCATTTCCTTGAGGATAATAAGTTGATGAGGTAAAATGTTTAATCCCCCAGTTTAGCTAGAAACTGAGTCAGCTTAGCAGAAATAAAAGCAGGACCGTTGTCTGTAATAATTTCTGAAGGAAGACCAAATTTGGAAAAGATATTAGTTTCAGGGAAAGAAATAACCTGCTCATCCTGCGAATGCTTAAGCGGGACAACTTTAGTCCATTTCGTAAAATAGTTTGTGGCTGTCAAGATAAAAACTTTCCTTGTTGAAGATGGAGGATTAATAGGACCAATAAATTCCAGACCCCATTTTGAAAAAGGAAAGTCAGGGAGGACATGTTGTAGAGGCATGGCAGAAAGACGTTCTTTCCTAGCGAACTTCTGGCACTTGTCACAAGATCTTGAAAAATTATAAGAATCACGAAAAATTGAAGGCCAATAGTACCCTTTCCCGATAATCTTAAAAGCAATAGTTTTAGCAGAAAAGTGGCCACCTGCATGAATAACCGAATCAGAAGATCCATGGGCCTCTTGTAACAATTTCTGTACTTCCTCATTATTCACACAGTGAAGTAATATACCATCAGCAGATCTCTTAAACAAGAAGTCTCCTAAAATAACGTATCTAGAAGATTCAACACGGAGCCTTCTCCTTTGATGAGTATCTAAGTTATCTGGACACCTCTGATTTTGCAAGTAATACACCAGATCCTTGTACTAGGGATGTTCAACTACAAGAAGGATTTGACTGTCAATATAAAATAGTGTTGGCATAGAGCTATCTTGTTCATCCATTTCTTCACTTGCTTCAACATGCTGAGCTAAGTGAAGGGCTAAGTCACATCACTTAATGGTTTTAGAAGTCATGATGGTTAAATCACGCTCCTAGATCTTGGAAATCCAATGTGCAAGCTTCCCTAAAAGATAAAGTCTGTGAGAGCAAAAACTTGACAGCAGGTAAAGGGACTTTTAGTAGCGTGTGCTTACCTAAGATAAAGTGGCGAAATTTCTCCACAGCTTTAACAAGAGAAAAAACATGTTTTTCAATATAAGAATATTTGAATTCATCATCTGACAAGCTTTGACTCATGTAAGACATTAGTTTTTCATTAGCTTGGTCATCACATTGTATGAGGATAACAAAGACTACTTCCTCTGTGGCATTAGTATATATAACAAATTCTTTCTCAAAATCCAGCTTCGCCAAAACCGGTGCATAACTGATTTCTTTCTTAATCCTTACAAAATCATTTTTGACGTCATCAAACCAAGAAAAGGATCGATCTTGCTTAAGAAGATTATGAATTGGTTTTACCATTCAGCAAAATTAGGAACAAACCTACGGACAAAGTTGATAATGCCCATAAAGGCTTGAACCTCCCTTTTGGAAGTAGGAGCAGGAAGATTTAGGATAGTAGCAATCCTTTCGAGATCTATGCTTATTTTTTAATCAGAGACAATGTGCCCAAGGAGATTTCCCTTGGTAACGCCGAAGATAGACTTAGAAGGATTTAAAGAAATGTTGAATTTCCTGCATTGCATGAGAAATTTTCTAAGATGACCAAAACGATCTGATTGGTTCTTTGAATATATAGTTAATTCATCAAGATAAATCTGAATAATTTTGCCGATTAGATCATCAAAATCTATCTGCATAGCTCTTTGGAAAGTGGCACCTACATTAGATAAGACAAAAGGCATGTGTTCATAAGCAAATGTGCCCCAACGTGTAATAAAAGTGGTTTTATATTTATCTGTCCTTTTTACCTTGATCTGATTATAACCAGAAAAACCATCAAGTAAGGACATCATCTGTGACCCTGCAACTTGTTGCAAAATCATTTCCATATTAGGGAGAGGAAAATGGTCTTTCACGCTAGCTCTATTTAAGGCACGAAAATCAACGCATAGTCTGATTTAACCAGTTATTTTCCAAATGGGAACCAAATTGGAAACCCACTCAGAATACTTAATAGGGAAAATTATCTCAGCCTTCAAGAGTTTTTCCAAATCCTTCTGAATAGTTGCTTCAAGTGCGGGGTTAATGGGTCTTTGTTTTTGCCTAACCAGTTTTATTCCCTCCTTGAGAGGGATGGCATGCTATATAAGAGCATGATCAAAACCATGAATATCCTCATAACACCAAGAAAAAACATCTTGAAATTCACAAAGTAACTCAGTGAACTTCAAATTTTCTTCATCAGTACATTGGGCACTTATCTTAACATTCTTTGGACAATCGGTTGTCCCAATGTTCAAGGAAATGGTTTCACCCACTTTCCTTTTCGACTCCTCTTCTTTATGTTTTTATTTGTTTCCTACATCACTCGATGAAAATGAACTTTCTAGAGTAGTCAAGCCCTTCAGAATTTTATTGTCTTCCATGGATATAATCTCCTCGGGCTTGTATGGTTCATTTTGTATGAAAGAACATATGCTCTCATCACTAGGGAAGACCTACCATGACTCTACATTGTTAGGGATATGAGGACGATACAAAGATTGAAAAGTGCAATCGGGTCTTTATGGCAAAAGTTGTCGAGTAGGAGAGGCTGCAAAAAAAACTAACCTATCAACCATTGAATTTAGTTCCCTTTTAACATGAGTGATGTTAAATGATAGTGAGTTCAAGATAAGTGCCCAAACACTTTGGGTGTAGTGTTTCATTAACTTGTTGCTAGGAGAATATATCTTACGTACAAGGTTTACAATAAGTTAAGAGTCCCCCAAAATGGTAAAGTGACCACAACCTAAATTATAGGCATTTTCATTGCCTAGCAGTAATGCTTCAAATTCGGTGACGTTGTTAGTGCAAGCAAATTCTAACCTATAGGAAAAGTTGTGAATTTTACCTACAGGAGAGTACACGATAATTCCAGCTCCATTTCCTTCATTGGAGCATGAACCATCAAAGTGCATATTCCACATCCCATCCTCTAGGTCAATTTGTTCCAAGGTAGTGTTGTCCTCATCAACAAAGATGGAGTACACCCCTAAGTCCTCCTCAATATAATTTACATTAGGTTGTGGGATGCTCTCTATATAAGGTGAAATTCTTCTCTCTCTTAGGACTATGATGTTCTTCCCATTCTGAGGAACAGATAAGTGTGTCTCGTTGAGTGAGAGGTATCCACCTGTCAAAGCTTTCCAGTCTCTTCTTAAGATGATTGAATAATTACTCACTGACATGTCAATTACCTGAATATTAAGGGTTGTCCCTATTTCAGGATGCGCGCACAAAACCAAATGCATGTCCTTGATCTCACCCGTGGTCGATTGTTGTAAACTATTATAAGAGAGCATGCTTCTAGAATTTTCATTTGTACAAAACAAGCCTAGCTCTTCCATAATCATTTTTGACATTACGCTTGGGCCCGAACCGCCGTCAATCAGACAACAATAGGCTATTTTCCATAATCTTTACAGAAATGAAAAATGGAGGATTTTTTACAGAGTGTCTAAAATTATTTACACCTATTTTATTTACAGTTGAGTCCTCTTCGTTTACCTCTTCAGAGAGATTGGCTACGGTGGAATTTTTTCCTTGAATTTTTTTAGATGCTTTTGTTGCTTAGGGATGACAACCATGTCCAGAAGAGTAGCATCGGCTTTGATATTAGCCAATTGATTGAGAATGTTGTATTTGGAAGAGGGAAGAGGGGAGAAAGTTCCTCGTCTATCAAGAGTTTTAGTAATTTGGATAGTGGCAGCGATTGAAGTTGAGCTTGGGCTAGAAGAAGTACGAGGGGGATCATATTTTCCTTTTGAAACATAAGATTTATTCCTAGTGTTTATGATCATGAAATCTTCTGGTTCTGCGAAATTTAGAACAATAATGGTAGTTTCACGCCTTTTTCCAAATATTTTATCTTTGGCACTCTTATTTACCTCACAAGTACTTTCCTCATGGTGTTTCTCGCAAAAGTTACACCAACTGCGAGGCATGATGGGTTTAGGCTGAAAGTTATTCTCATTTGAATTCATAAAGGGTGGCGAAGAAGAAGACAAATCTCCAGGAGTAAGTGAAGGGACATTTCCTTTCCGCTCATATGCTATCATTTGGTTAGTCATACCTTGTACAAGTTGTAAGAGGGTGGACATGTCCGTTTGTTTAAATTGAGTCTCCCTTGGGAAGACCTGTTCTTTCAAGTTGTTCTTCATGCTCTAGACAAGTATGCAGAGTGGAACCAAGATTGTCAATAGTTTTTTCTTTAAACCTATGACGGTAGGGGGAAGGTAGAGCATTATAGTAATGCATAAAAGCAGCTTGGTTCTGAGGGCGAGTAAGTTTGGGAATGTGGTTATATAACTTGGTGAAACATAAGTTGAAAGACTTGATAGTCTCACCGTCTTTGTACACAATATTATTATATTCTCATAATTGTGTGGCTAGGATTTTAGACTACCCATAAGTAGATTTGAACCAGTAAACTAACTCCTCCCAAGTGGAAAGAATCTTGGGAGGAAGATCAAAAAAATTTGTCGTTGCTTTCCTTTCAAGGGAATTAACAAATAAGTGCATACAATTATCATTGTCATTGGATCCTATATTGTGAGAGGCATTAGAAAATGCAACCAAGTGTTCATTCGTAGTGACTGTGTTATTTCCTGAAAACCTAGGGATATGCTCTTTGAATTTTGGAAGTGGACGATTAGAAGGTGCTAGGTTCAAAGGAGAGGAAACATGCCACAAGGTAGTAGTAACATATTCTTCGAATTGAAAGAGTCCATACTTCTTTATGACCTTAGTGGGGTTGGTAGTAGATTGGATAGGGACTTGATGGCTATACAAGCTACCAATCACTGACAAGGCTGAAGGTTGAGATGAAGAAGCATCTCCAGTTCCACTAGAGCCACCCACATATGCCATTTTTTGAATGATGGGAAAGGGAGAGAAAGATGAACTAGATGACAAACAAAGTTCTCCTTAGAGTACCTTGTTGGGTTGACAAAACAATGTTTCTTCTGCCTATTTCAACAATAGGGTTGATCTCAGGTGATAAACCTCTTCTTCTTCTAGAGATGCGAGGGTTTAAGGACATGAAAAGAAGATCAAAACTTTAGGAAAAAGAAAGCTATGGCTGATTCCTAGGTTGTCTTTGCCTGGATTCCCAACGTTCTCAGACACTTATGTCTTGTTCAATTACTGCCCACGAGCATTCAAGCTCAACCCGGGTGTTAGCGGTTTCTAGGATGGTATTGAATAAGGTTAAAACAATGTTGGTTTGGTCTTTAAGATTGAGCTCAATATTGGGTTGCCTTGTAGTAGGTACTGTCATGAATGAAAGAAAACAATCAAAGAATCGAAAGAAAAAATATAAAATTTTCAATGATAATCACACAAACAATCAACCGGAGAGATATAGAAGATCTCCCTAGTATGGTTGCCAAAATAAATGTTGAGGCAAAGATATGAATTATCTTACTCAAGCATTTTCGAATTTTTCCTGGCTAAGACAAGATAGTTGGGAATATCACCCTATGTTTTATAGCCTCAAAAATATTTTCCCAATCCACAAGTATTAATTACAAGGGTTTAGGATGATTTTTTATGAAAAGAATGTTGCAAAATAACATAAATTTTTTAGATAAGTTTCTGAAAAATATATAGATTACAGAAAGTAAATGTTGAGATCAAAAAAAAAAAGTAACCAAGTCACAGATACACACAAATGAGACAGAATAGCAATATGCTTTATTTCATTCCAAGAAATCAAAATTATCTTTCTCTTTACAAAGTCCTTGTGAGGGCATGGACCAAAGTCTAATTTAGATATCCCTGATGAAAACCATACAAAAGGACACTGACAAGAAGTAAAAACTGAACTTTATAATCAAGATCAACTTGCCATAGATTGTTGCCAATTTGACTCTGCACGATATCCGTTATTAGCTATGAAACTTAATCCATAAACAGACAAGTATACATAGACTATCAAAGATAGATAAACACCTTTAAAACACACATCTGAATAATTTGGTTCAGTTCTGAACCTTGCTGTTGACAATAGGACCCTGCTGTCAAAAAGAGAATTAGGCTTTGAATGAACTCAAGAATGAATGAAAACTGAAACTATCTCATGAAAACAAAAGAGCAAACCTTAGTGTTGCTTTCTCCTTCTATTCTCCCCGTGTTCTTTCTTTTCATTTGGCTTTTATGCATTCCAAATAAGTTGAAGTAGTTCAACTACTTCCTTTAGTTAAGTTAGTTGAACTTAACTAATTTTAGTTTAGGAGAAATAATAATAATAATAGTTAAGGGTCTTTATTTAATAATAACTAAGTAGGTGGGACCCCTTGTGACTCCCTTCTTTTATTCTTTTCAAAAATAAAACACAATTGGATAATCATTTAAACACATGCCTCCTTGTAACTCCCTTAAATACCTTCAAAATTTGAATATTTAAATATAAAAAATAATTCAAATCATATCCAAAAATATGTAAATATTCACATAATCCACAACATCCAAAAAATAGTTTGTTGTCTAAAACTTTCTGCAGACCACTATCTTCAACAACTTAATCATAAAAGCACATAAATTAAAATCCATACTTGCCACTTTGAGAGACAATCCTTCTTTTATCACTGCTATCCCCTTTGGATTTCCCGGAAGTAGCCTTTGGTTGATTTGAACCTTGAGGTTGTATCTCACTAATAGCATAGGAACAATCATCCTTTAGATGAATATGAGAGGACGCAGATTTTGAAGAGTCATTTGAAGGATAGGAAGGGGAGGCAAAAACTTTTCCTTTATCTTACACATGGGGGACATTGGTTTTAAGCCTTTTACTAGCATATGAGGATTGAATAGGTGAATGCACATAGGCAATTTGAACATTATGATTTATAGGTGGTGGATGAGGTAATGAAAAATTGGGCCAACCACAATGGTGAGAGACTGTTGGATTGAAAATCTCTTTCCATCCATCATTTGAAGGAACTTTTGGTTGCAAGGACACATGAGGAGGCACGGGAATACCATGGATATTTTGCGACTGGAAGGGAGGTCTCTCTGGTCGGGGTTGTACTATCCCTTGGCCGATCTAGTTGAAGAACCCATCTTGAAATAGTTGGTTCAACTCTTGGGGGTCAGCATCAAAATGAATAGAGAATCTAGGCCTTCTAGGCCCTCTGTTCTAGTTACCTCTTCCTCTATTATTTCTACCATGGCTTTCCCTACTGAAGAAACTCATCCAGTATGCAACAATTCATTAGTAACTAGCCCTTAACAGACCATACATGACATTTTGCTTGCATGAAACAATAATTGGCTCAGAAATTGACACAAGACCCATGCAAATCCATCCATAAGAAATCATTTAATAATTGTCAAGTGAGAAGGGGGTGAATGGGGTTCATGGGACATTTGGAGGGAGTGTAATGAGAGAAAAGGTGATATAATGAGAGGGGACAAATAGACGAGTATTGCTCAACAATTCATTGCATAATTTAACTGTGCAATCAAATACCAAAAATATCAGTTGCCACCTATTTATGTGTCATATCTTTTGTCATTGTTATACAGAGTTTTTAATTTATTTTACTGAACAAGGATGCAAACAATGATACTGGGATTATGAGGGGGGTATAATGAGCGGAAACGTGATAGTATGAGATGGAATAAAATATGGATATTGTTCATAAAAATAAATCAAATCAAACAACAACCATAACTCTGTTCATACCTCATAATCCAATAAGCATTCACTTTTAAAACCAAAACTATTTAACTGTCACTTCTTTACATAATGCTTGCTGACTTAAAAAAACAATTCATGTGCCCAAAAATACTCAATTACAGTAGCTCTTGCATCTATACAATATCTATATAGAAGTCATGATAACTGCATTTCATTTTATGATAACATAATAATTTGTTGAGCCATAGTCATTCATATTCCAATGCTAAATCCTTTTCCTTTAAAATCAAATAGAAATATGCACAGTGATTTCAGCCATACACATCCAATATTTATTCCTCAAACTCAAACAAGAATAGGCCCAGTATTAACCACCATCTGTCTATTTTCCAAACATTGTTCGACATAATCAACTGGGCATTAAAACTCATAATCGGGCCCCAATTCAATCACACACAGGTGTTCATCCAATAAAATCAACATAAGTATTGATTCTAAATAACATTCAACCAATAACATGCCACTTTGAGCCTGAGCTTCCCATAATATTAACATGTACATACTTCTTTTAAAAATTGCCCAACAAGAAACAAAGCCAAATCGTGCCCAATCGACCAAACAAACACACAATGCTCTTTACCTTCGACTAGATTTGCAACGATATGAAGATCGTTAGTAGGGTTTAACACAACTAATGGAAGTAAGAACAAATAGCTTGACCAAATGAATAAGTCCTCGGGGACGCAAACAACTCGTTCTCTTTACAAATTTATCACAGAGAAATAACCATAGATGGCTCAATCAAGGGATAGTCTTAGAAGACATAGACAACTTGTGCCCTTTTAAAAAAAATCACCACAAAGAGGTAACATGTAACAACTCTTGATATTGAGGGTTTATCAAATGACAGTCAGCCACCTCCAACAGAGAACGAGAGGAAACAAAGTCTTAACACTGTGAAGAGAATGCCCGAGCACAACGCGTGGCCAACCAAAGCACATATAAAGCTTCCATTAAAGTTTTGGGTGATACTAAACCCAACTGTGCAAAGCTTCCAAGCAACAACGATAATCAGGGTAATGCCATAATACATAAAAGTTTGAGGCTCGACCAAGACATGGAAAGAAACACTCCAACTCTTAACAACTCACATTGCAACCCAGAGAAACGAACATATCAACCACATAGACGAAAATGAGTGGCAAAAATTAACACCAATATTGGTTGCAAAACCAATGTGCAAAGCTCAAAGCTTTCCAATCAAAACATAAATTTCCATAGAGGGCCAGATTAAAAAAATCAAGCCGACTGAGCATGCCTCTTTTGTTATTTATCCAATAAACTCATGCACATATTACACACTGCAAAGTATATCCATTTATCTTTTCCAAAATTCTGACCGTCAGAATATTCATAAGAAGAAACCATAAGCACAACACTCATACACAGTCCAAAAAAATTGAAGAAAAACACAGACCTCAATCCATTCTGAGCCAAAAATCAATTCATAATGCAGAGGAACCATCATGAATGGAAAAATAAGGAACCATACCTGGAAAAGCTTGCTCGGATGATAGAATTAGTTTGTATCTTCCTTCACAACTGAAAATCGTGGAGCATCAACAACCACAAGAGCCAAAAAACCAAATGCAAGTATGGCTAGGGTGACGGACCTCGAGGGTTGTTTGAGTGACGTGAAATAAATGCACGTCGCTTCATTCCCGAGCCTCATTCAATTAAACGTACAAACCAACCAATCCACCATAATATTAACCATTAATTCAACTAAATATCCCATTGCTATATCCATTTACATAGTGCGCCACCCAAAGTGATGTCAAAACCTTTTTTTTTTTTTAAATAACCATGTGCTATAACGTTACCATATATGCCTCACACAAAGCGCATAAGTCTAGCAGCAAGGGTTTATACACCCTTCGTTTGTCACAATTACATATAACCTTAGGGCTTGTACATAGTCCTTTTATCTGAAATCTCCCATATCATCCTTAATCAAGATAATAAATAAAACAATTAACCCATGTCTGTTACAAGGAAAATATTTCTATGGCTAGGGGTAAACTACAACAGACGAAAATGACTGCAGAAATCAACTCTAATCTCAAGTATTCTATATAAATAAATATGCTAACAAGATTAGATAAGAGGCCTACCTCATCCAGACGTTCGATGAAGTCCATCATTGAGCACTTGACCCAAATCAATATCCCTGCAACTAGTCCTCAACAACCAAGAAATGTAAGCATATGAGGATAATATATAATGTTATCACATTCAATAGCATAATCCATCAACATTCATAACAAATACACCCATGGAATAATAATTCAAATATTTGCAAGATATTAATTGGACGAGAAAAGAGTATTTCTATTAAGATATAATCAACATAAGTGAATGAGTTACAAAATTCCACGTCGGCATGGTTCAGAACTGAAAAAATAAGTTCTTTCCAGTTGGGCCTCCACCACTTCAATCCTCCACCAAAGGAAACCTCATATAAGAGAGGCAATGAAGTTATCAATCAATAAGGGAACAACTTGGGGGATGAACAATGTGTAGACTCAATGTGAAGTGAATAATTTCTCCAGAGTAACTTTGCTCTCAAAGTTGAATTCATTCTCCTCTTTTCCATAGCTCAGATTTGGCCCATTTATAGCCTTCAAGTGGAACTGAATGGCCAAGTCAGAATGTTTCCAGTATATGGAAGGCCAAGGGTCATTGAACTCGTGATGTGACATGGAAACCCAACACCATTTTTTAATTTTGGGCACATTTTCCAATGTCCACAGGTTGTAGTGGTGCAACCTGCGTATACACATGTTGTAATATAGGCATGGCACATATATGTGGAAAAATAATGTTTTTAGCTCTAGGATTTGCAAAAAGGGACTTCAAGTCTGGATAGGGAAATGGAAAAAGGCCCTCTGTGCAAGATTGCATAGGGTGAGGAAAATCTTGCTCTAACAAATGCCCCCTAATGTGTGAGGTCAGAGGAGTATCTACGATGTCCGAAATACATTAAAATACCTAGAAGTGGAGTAATGGGGGCCAAGCTAGAAGAACTAGTTGCTCATTACAATATGTACTAACTTTGCATACATGGTTTCCAATTTGAATTACACTGCAGATCCATGTGAAAATATACCAAACAACTTTCCATGGCCATGAATAGGAAAATACAAATGTGGTTACATGCCAAAGGCTATCATCGTCACGAACAAGGCCCAGTAAAACCAGTCTCAAAATCAATATGAAGATATATGTATACAATGGAGTACAATCTGATCTCCCATTATCACTGAAGTCATATAGGTACTAGTCCAATGAAAAGGTAGCAATATCTCATGAAAGTTGCAACTAAAAACTGATGTCTTCAAGTCTTCTACAATCCGCCAAAGGTGCAAGTCTACAACATGTGAATAAAGGAGTTGAGGTCGATCATAATGAGACTTCATTTGATTACCGGTCATTGAGATATACCGTTAACAAACGAGAGACAACCTACTGATGATGAAAGTAGGTATCAAGTCATCGAGTACATTATTACAAGTGTGAATAAAGGAGTCAGGGTCGAATACTTGAAGAATCCATCGATCAGGAGACATTGATGTATTCCCAACTGTCTATGGTGAGAGAACTTGCCACTAATGACTGCAAGCCTCTAGGTATTCATAGGACTCTAGGTCTTGTCTCCATAATAGATGAGATGAATTCAATGGAAGGAGACCCGATGAAAGGAGAGTAGTAAGGCATTTCTCATCATTCAGCACGAGGTACAAAGCATGACCTTGATGATTTGGAGGAAATCAGACGAAGAAGATGTTCACAAACCAAGGACCTTGTGTGTCTTTCGCGTGTTCCAGGTGCAACTGGTACACGAAAAAGACCCTCTGAATAGAAGCCAATGAGGAAAACTGCTGAAAAATGTGTGGAAACCACCAATAAGGCTAATGGAATCCAAGACACTGCATGAATCCCAATGTGTGAATAGATGTCTTGTCGTTGAACACAAGGGAAACCACCCAGTCAACAAACAATGATGAAATGTCGACTGTTGGGTTCAAGGTTACCTACCAATGAGGAAAGTAGGAGCATGGTGCGTAATAGGACTACAAATTCATGTGATTCTGAGACAAACTAAGGGTATGTCCGACATGCAAATTCAAGAGTTCTGAGGAATGGCCGACATGGGTTGATAGACGTCCTTTGAACAAGAGCATGAGACATATGGAAGAATTTGGCAGCATAGACTCAGTGATGAAACCATGATATGCAGGAGGCATCAATCAAATTATCCATAGGGACTTGAAGAGTAACCAGTTGGGGGAGTAAACTCTCTGTAACGAGATCAACTTCCTAAGGTCATGCTAAACCCAAAATTATGATGACAAGTTGACTCAAAAATTTTGTGCTCTGTTCAAAGGTGACACGACTGTTGCCAATATAAGATAATAATCCCTTCTTGCCCATATTTTTTTGTTTTTTCATAGTCAAATGAATGTTATGATACAGAGGAGGAAACGAGTGTCGCAAGTAAGAAAAAATAGTTCGAACAGTGGAACATACCTATGCTCAATGCAAGGAGGTGCATGCCAGAGATGGACACTCGGGGGAATGTTCCCTCTTGGGTATAGGGTGTCGAGTTGCGAAGGATATAAACAAGGCTCTGCTTGGTTGAGGATGCAAAACTGCTGATGCAAACAGGTATAACACAAAGAAAGAACTAACAATAGGCTCAATACTGCAAGCAAGGCCCTGAGATGCAATCACAACTTAATGCCAAAAAATGACCTTTTTCATAATTTTAGTCTACTTGGTTTGAAAAAGGGATAAAATTGTACCAAATAGATGTCCTTTCAAATCCAATTTACGAGTGTGAAAGAGAAAAGTTTATTCGACAATCTTTTCACTTTTTGAAATGAGTCGGAAAAGAGCTTAACCAAGACTCATGACCTTTCAAGTCCAATTAACAAGTGTGAAAGGGACAAATTCACTCCATAATATTTTCACTTTTTAAACGAGTCGGAAAAGAGCTTAAATCAGACTTGTTGAGAAGTTTCTAGGCGACATGTCATGGGGGAGGCCAAGGCTCTCGTGTTGGACTTATGTGAAAGGTCAACATCTTACGAATAGCCGACACAAGCTTGGGAAAACCAAAATATCTGCAAGTCGATGATGATAAAGTGCTAGCAGAGGTTACCTTCTCCATGATATATCAGATAATGTCTCTTACTTGAAAGGACATAGGAGGAGGCATTAGATACCCCACAAGACCATCTCAATCAAAGGGAACTTCTCCAGGACTTGAAGGGAGAGTATTTGGGGAGAGTAAAACTCTCTCTTGTTCAGAAGGTG
>WSFP011502431.1:0-13740 GCA_009831015.1 Picea engelmannii | reverse complement strand
CCTCTTCTTCTTCGAAATGATAGGCAGTCTTTTAAGTTATGTACATCATCTATAATTGAGCACCAACTCAATGTGAGGCTGCTACCTCTGTTTTACAAGCTACAACTTGTTTGAGAGCACCAACTCTCTGGTTTCTCTAGCACTCACTAGAAGGAAGCACCAACTCCCTTAATGTTCCAGCACCAACTTCCAGTTACACAGGCTCCAACCTGTATAACAGAGAACACTTGTTCTCCCTTGCACCACCCTGGTTTCTCTGGCTGCAACCAAATGGAAGCTTCAGCTCCCTGTGTTCAAGCTCCCACTTGAACCTCTGAGGACAATAGTCCTCCCTAGCACCTCCCAACCACCCTGGAATATGAATGAATAAATAAATAGACAACTACACAGATAAATCAATTCTTACCACTTCTTCTCTGTTCTGTAAATCTGGTCTTCTTCTAACTGTTCTGCAATTCTTCTCTTCCTTTGTCTGTTCTGCAATTCTGCTCTGCTTCAACTTGTTATGTCATTCTGCTCTGTTTCAAATCTTTTCCTCATCTGTTACTCTTCTCTGAGTTTTATATCACACTGCGCACATTTTCAGTCTCACACTGCGCATATTTTCAGTCTCACACTGCGCATTCTGTGATTTTCCCTTTCTTACAGTTTAATTCATTTTTCGTCCAGAACAACCAACCTCACACAGTCTGTATCTTTTGATTTTATGCACAACGCCCACAACAGTTACACTTCGCATCTTCTTCGGCAAAAGAAAAATCGTCCGAGCAACTGAAACGCCAACCGATTTAGGAATCATGAATCAATTTTGCTAACTGATTCGTAACTGAAGAATTAACTGTGAGAGAGAACAGTAGCCCTCTGATCATATTCAATCTTATCTGCACCGTTGGATGAACTTTATTAATCTTTCCTTTAAATCAGGTTTCGACATTTCGACATTCCTGTGGCCAAGTGTCTCGACACTTCATGTCGCGATCTTCGAAGCTCCGATACAAAGATTTTCTGCGCTAGCTCCTTCCTCTATATGACCATGGCCATGATCAAGCGCTTATGCAAAAAGTTCTTTTCGCGAAATCGCCTTTCGTGAGTCTGGATATGAGGCATCTCGACTCTCCAAGTCGTGATCCCCGAAACCCCGAGATGGAGTTGAGATCAATGGTCCACGATATCGATGAATCTATGGTCCAGATTTCATCGTGAATTCGCATCTCGCGATTCCTTCGATGGAGGTCCTTGTCACTCCAAGTTGCGATAAGCAAAACTCCGACATGAATCTTAGATCAACGGTCCACAATTTCGATGAATCTATGGTCCAGATCTCATCGTGAATTTGCATCTCGCGATTCCTTCGATAGAGGTCCTTGTCACTCCAAGTTGCGATAAGCGAAACTTTGAAATGAAGCTTAGATCAACGGTCCACGCGTTCGATGAATCTATAGTCCAGATCTCATCGTGAATTCACATCTCACGATTCCTTCGATAGAGGTCCTTGTCACTCCAAGTTGCGATAGGCGAAGCTCTGAGTTGGATCTCAGATCAACTGTCCAAAACACATCGTGAATTGACGGCTGGGATTAAATCGCGATTTCGATGGTTTTGTTTCTTACCTCTCCAAGTCGCAATAGGCGAAGCTCTGAGATGGAGCTCAGATCAACGATTCAGAACAAACCTCAAACTGACGGCTAAGATAGTTTCGTGATTTCACATATCGCGATTTCAGTGGTTATGTTACTTGCCTCTCCAAGTCGCGATAGGTGAAGCTCCAAGATGGATCTGGATCAATGGTCCAAAACAAACCTCAATATAACGGCTGCGATTAAATCGCGATTTCGCATATTACGATTTCAGTGGTTAGGGAACCCTGTTCCTTTGACTTTCCAGTCAACGACATGATGATTTTTCGCCACGTGTCCTGCCTGAAGATGGACGGTCCTCCTTCTTTCGAGATTTTGTGAGCCCATTTCTCCTTGCACTTTAATGAACATGTAGGTCCTTCATGATCCAACGATGATTGAATCTGACGCTCAGATCTGATGCCTGAGATTTGTCCTCCTCTTCTGTGCGTTCTTCTTGTCTACTAATAGATCTGACGATCCTCCTTCTTTCAGGAATTTTGAATGGGATCCAACGATCATAAATGCTTCTCCTCCCGAACTTACTTTGTTCCGCTTACTCTTATCTTGCCATCGATGATCTGCCAACATTCCTCTGCACTATCTCTTCTGAGCTTATTCAAATCTTGAATCTTCTCTGCAACGTCTTCTCATAATGCCCATCTATTACTTTATGTACTAATGCCATCTTCATTGATGTACTTGCCATCAATGACAAGCATTCGCTATCTGTTAAATATTTGCCAACACCTTGGAGCTCGAAGCTCCGAGATGTCAAATTGCACGATAGTCAAGTCGAACCCTGCAATCGCTATGAACCGTCGATCTATGAATGAAGATCGAGGGTGGGAAATCATTGTGGAGCGCGAAGGTGAAAGTAGCGGACACGCTGGTTTGCGGCCTGTAATTCACCATTGTCGTTGATGTCGTCGGGCTGGAAGATCAACGACTCTGGTTCGACCAGGTTGGGAGAGTACTTCCAGATTACGGAGGTTGAGCTCTCTGATAAAGAGCACACATGTTGGGACCCCACAATTGCTATGAACTGTCGATCGACGAACACCTTGGTATCGGCCAAATCATGATTGCCAGACCCTGAATAGTTGCGATATGGGTGGTCATGAGCCCTTTTGGAAATCCATGGAGTAACGGAGTCCCTCGGTATCATCGGTCCGAGAGAATAAAAAAAAAAATCTCAGAAGAGATAGCGTTTTCAAGAGCGAATGCGGGACCCAATATAGTCGGACTCGCAGGAGGGACGAAGGTTGAGGCCTTTGAACATTTACCAAACTATTCCAAGTCAGAAGAAGTCAAAATCTCAGGAGGAGGAGCGACAACAGTCGTCAGATCGGTTACTGGGAGAAACCTGGACCGTTAGATCAACGTCCAAGGAAGCAGAGGAGAAGCGTTGGGAAGGAACAGATCCTAGTCGTCGGATCTGAGCGCAAAGGGACGTTAGTCATCCGATCTAAGGTAAAGTGCGTGAGTTTTAACATTTGTGTGCACGGGAGGGTTGACTGGCCAAGGTCCCAAAGTCCTGAAGTGAATTGGGACCGTTCATCGCCAAGAGGGATAAGTGGTGCAAGATCTACAACTCCTAAGCGAGAGCTTGTGGTCAAGGAGAGAGCGGAATCATCGAAGACTCGAAGTAGATCCTGACCATTGATCGTCAGGAGACACGTGTCAGCAGTGTTGATATTATGGTAGCTACAGGAGGTATTTACTTCCATGTGTAAACATGACAAGAATAAAATATTCTGGGAAGCAAGAAGAAACCCTAATGAGTTGGCTAATAACCCTAGAAGACAAGTTGGCTCAAGAAATTAATTTGTATTAGGTTATTAGCCTCCAAGAGAAGAAGTCGGCCTGAAGAAATAATATATACAGAGTAAACAGGTACCCAGAATGAGAAGTCGGCCCAGGCAGTTAGCCAGAATTAGTATAAATACAGGAGGCCAATCTTCATTCTAGCAGGCATTCTCAAAATTGCAGAGCAGCACTTGTGCGCACTGCAGTTGCCTAGTTTGTGCACAAGTTTGGAGGAGAGTTGTCATTGCAGCTGCTACAGCTAGCAAATTTCGGTTTTGGCTTGGACTATCTTTTGATTATGGTTTGGACTATCTGATCAACTCTTGTTTGGTTTGCTATCCTTGGGGAAAGGTGCGCTACCCTTTGTTTGGATATCTAGCCTAGGGTTTGCTTCCAAAGTAATTCTTTGTCAAGGTTAAGGTGCTCAGAGGGTGGCTTCGGCCTATGGTTGGGTGACAATAGTGATATTGTCGATGGTAAAATGAGCACATCCATTATATTCTAACAGGTTATGGGCCCACACCTCCTTCATTCAGTCTAACTGTTGGAAGGAAGCATAGCCATAAGGATATTAAGCTCGTTGAAGAACTGCCACTAGGGTTTACAGTAGGAGAAGTCACCAAAAGCACTGTCGCTAGGGTTACTAGCAAGTGCAATTGAAAAAACCCTAATCCTCTTATTGAGGCACCTTAAGTGAAGGGATTGACTTGATTTTCGGATAGACCAGTGAGCCCTAGCCTAACGCATCTCCTGGTACTCTCAGCAAGCCAAGACGTCAAGTTTGAGTTTTTGGTCAAATCTAGGGTTGACCAAGGCAACCATGACTTACTCTATGAAGTCATAAAACAAGTTAGATGGAGCTTCTAACTTCATAGCGTGGAAGACAAGGATTGACCTCATCCTCGCCAAGAATAAAGTGTTGGATATCGGGAAAGGAAAGATCGTGAAACCATAGTTTGAAGAAGGAAAAGAGAAGGAACCACATAACGTTACAGTTATGGATAAGTTCAAAGACGGTGACATCAATGCCATGAGTATCATAGTGGACTCTATAAAAGATCACTTGATACCCTACATCTCCCATCTTGACTCGTCGAAGAAGATGTATAATGCCCTAACAAACCTCTTCTCAATCAGAAACATTGGACAAGTAATGAGTCAGAAGAATGAGCTCTGCGACATGAAGATGAATGATGATGACAGCATAACATCATACTTTGTGAAAATATCTCAGTTAAGAGATCGACTACAAGCTATTGAAGAGATCATTTCAGAGAAGGAATTGGTAAACATAGTACTCAATGGTCTTCCCAAGACATGGGATGTATTTGCTGCAAGCATGAACACAAGGAAGGAGTATCCTACATTTGAAGAACTTTGGACTTGTTGTGCTCAAGAAGAATCAAGGATCAATGCAAAAGGGAAACCTCAAAAGAAGTATGATGATTAAGCCTTCACAACAAGATTCAATAATTTCAGGAACAAAAGGAAGTTTGAAAGGAAGCCAAATCAAAAGAAGGATATGTCAGAAATACAATGCTTCAACTGTCGAAAATATGGTCACTACAAGAATCATTTTCCCGAGCTAAAGAAAAGGAAGGAGACACTCGAAGCATCAGTTGCCGAAGAAAGGAAACCCTCAAGGAAAACCAAGCAGGATAAAGCAGACTTCTTCCTCTAAAGACAAGGTAACAATATTCTTGATAGTTCTTGTACATATCTTGTTTGCATAATCTCTGTACATATCTTGTATATCTATCTCTTAGAAGATAATATGTTCCAATAAGAACTATACCTATAAGATAAGGATTGCTATCATCATGACTACAAGTCAGACAATACACATGAAAGAATGAAGTACATCAAGCAAATCATGTGGAAGTTATTACATAAGTAACAGTTGCAAGATAAGTCGAAATCAACAATCAAGAAGAAATTGGAGAAAGACTTATGACACCTTGCAGAAGGCAATAAGGATGAAGACGGAAGCATGGATTATGTTAGATGGAGGGAGTCGATTATATACTTCCAAAAGAAAAAAGAAAAAACATGCACTCATACACGAAGCAAAGATTAGGAGGGAGCTATTCCTATGATCCATTGAAGATGATGTAGTATATATCCATGGTAGCAGCCATGAAAAGCAGTACGTGTTCAGTTTGACTTCAGAAGAAGCCTTCTTCGAAAAGAAGCCTTAAAGTATCCTTGGTTGTCCATCCAGATCCATGATCCTACGATGAAAGGAAGAAGTTGGAATCTTCAGAGCATGTAATCTATAGAAAACTCCATGAACCCAAGAGCTAAAGAAAAACGTGAGGAAGAACATGAAGATTCCAAGAAAGAAAGAGAAGCCAGAACAACCAGTCATTATATTGAGAATCACAAGATTACCAGCCTGATATGAACTCACTAAAAGCAATCAAGCAAAGGAACTGAAAGTTGTGATGAAGAACAATGTATATGAATGAAATCATTGCAAGATCTAGAACTAGAGTTTCTCCCAGATGGAGAAGAAGACTATGATGATTACTTGTTCCAGTAAACTAGACATACCTCCACATGAGTCATTATATCATCCGCAATATCCATGAGTTGGAGATCTACATTAGATGAATGCAAAGACTATTCTCTAGAGCAATTGAACAAAGAGCGTATGAAGAGCAACCTCGAGGCTTTGAGGCATACCAGAAAGAGACCCTTGTATGCAGATGGAAGAAGACAACTTGGTGGAGAACCTCCAATGCACAACATAAGCGTGGTGAAGATTTTCTATAACAAAGATATTGTATCAGAATGGTTACTCAGAAGCTTAGGATGATGGATCGCTAATCCATGACAAACTCCCATGATGGCCAAAGAAGTACCACTTGGATATGTTCTAGTTTGACCCTTGCCACGATGTTGTGAGCCAACAAGAACCAAAGAGGAATCCAACAATGATATACTTTATTGATCAGAGCTATATAAAGCCTTCAGAGAATACCAGTGTTCCAGACAGACCAGAGTACATTGAGATCAAGCATTACACTCTTCGTGATGAAGTCCATAAAAGAGAAAGTGGTTCTCAAATATATATCTCCAAAGATGTGGTAAAGCCTTTGTCCAATATAGAAAAGTTTGTGTACTCAATCTAGAGCTCGTGGAGACGACTTCCCTATTGAAAAAGGAAGAGATGACTCCCAGGTTGGAAGGGAGCACTAATGTGTTATTGATTTATGGACAATCATTTTTCAGTTCAAAAAATGGTCCAGGTTGAGCAGTTCCTTTCCAGTTTGGAAAGTGGTTTGAGATTTATGATGGACAAGCATTTTCCAGTTCGGAAAATGGTCCAGATCGAACGGTCATTTTCATAATGAAAATGGTTTGATGGATTGTTGATGTACCATAGACAACGATTTCCCATTATGGTTAACATGGGGAATAGTCTAGGGAAGTCTCTCTTCTTAAGGGTTACTCAAGAAGACTCGCCTGCCTCACCGGACAATGATTTCCCATTGTGGTTAACATGGGGAATGGTCCGTTTTGGAGGTTGGTGCAGGACAATCATTTCCTTTGGAAATGGTTTGGATAGTCATTCTTTAGGGAAGATTCATTCTCTCCAGGTTACACTTTGTTTAGTGCCAGAGGAATGGCCCAGGGTGGGGAATGGTCCAGGTTCAACAATCAGGGACAGACATTCCTTAGGGCAGACTCATTCTCTCCAGGTTGCACTTTGTTTAGTGCCGAAGGAATGGCCCAAGGTGGGGAATGGTCCAGGCTCACAAGTCGGGAAAACTATTCTTCCTTGCTTGAGAAGAATAGTCCAGATAGCTCATCATTGATGTTTTACCTTATGAGGGCAGATGCTCTTCCAAATCTCACAGATGTGAGTGGAAGAATGGCCCAAATGATTCAGTTTATATCATAACAATGTTTTCTGTGTAGGTTGATATCAAATGATTGTTATGGAGACTGTATGTCTTCGGACATTAGATGTATACTACTATGGTGGATGTGTTCTATTGATTGTGACTATGTGTCATCGATCAAGTATCTATGTGTTACTTGGTGTGGCAGTGTACCACTAGATTGTAGTTGTGTACTACTATGGATAGACACAATTGTGTTCTATTGAATGATATTGTTCCAAGGACTATCAGCAGTGTTGAAAATGATTATCAGCTAGATGGATGATCAACGGACACAGATTTCCCAGACGAAAAATGGTTCAGGATATTTATTCTTCTAGGACACATGTCCATATTAGAAGAATGGCTCTTGTGTCACTCTATGGTGTGAGTGACTTATCCAGCATCATGTCTAATTACTCAGATGGAGTATGGTTTCGAGAGATGATGCAATTGATGACACTGATGGTGATGATGGTGCTAATGATATAGTCATAAGATAGTCTATACAACTATGTTGATGCTACCAGGTGAATGGTATGTTTGTGCTCAAGACCATTACCTGTAATACCTCCCTAACTAGGAGGGAGTGTTGATATTATGGTAGCTGGGGGA
Organism: Picea engelmannii; assembly: GCA_009831015.1. Classification (NCBI taxonomy): domain Eukaryota; kingdom Viridiplantae; phylum Streptophyta; class Pinopsida; order Pinales; family Pinaceae; genus Picea; species Picea engelmannii. The sequence goes on along the minus strand of WSFP011502431.1, from coordinate 5,813 downwards.
GGTATTTACCTCCATGTGTAAACATGACGAGAATAGAATATTCTGGGAAATAAGAAGAAACCCTAATGAGTTGGCTAATAACCCTAGAAGACAAGTTGGCTCAAGAGGATAATTTGTATTAGGTTATTTGCCTCCAAGAGAAGAAGTCGACCAGAAGAAATAATATATACAGAGTAAATAGGTACCCAGAATGAGAAGTCAGCCTAGACGATTAGCCAAAATTAGTATAAATACAGGAGGCCAGTCTTCATTCTAGCAGGCACTCTCAGAATTGCAGAGCAACACTTGTGCGCACTGTAGTTGCCAAGTTTGTGTACAAGTTTGGAGGAGAGTTGTTGTTGCAGCTGCTGCAGCTAGCAGATTTCGGTTTTGGCTTGGACTATCTCTTGATTATGGTTTGGACTATATGTTCAACTCTTGTTTGATGCGCTATCCTTGGGGAAAGGTGCACTACCCTTTGTTTGGCTATCTAGCCTGGGGTTTTCTTCCGGAGTAATTCTCTGTCAAGGTTAAGGTGCTCAGAGGGTGGATTCGGCCTATGGTTGGGTGACAATAGTGATATCGTCGATGGTAAAACGAGCACATCCATTATATTCTAACAAGTAGATCATTAACTCTGAAGAAATCACTTCGAGAGTTTCAATTGAGAGTTGAAACTCTAGAAGCCCGGAGAGCCAAAGAGTCGAAGTGAATCTCAACCGTCAAATTGAAAGGGACATGTGGTAGAGATTCGTTGTCCTTGGGTGAAAGCAACCCGAAGACCCGAAGAGAATCTTGACCATCAGATCCAGAGGGCATGTGGCGTCCGATCGCAAACTCTAGGTGAAAACACTTCGGGAGAACGCGATGGATAAGAGTTTGAAATCGCCAAAGCCCGAACAACCGAAGCAGTTGGGAGTCGTCAATCTGAAGGACACATGCCATCAGATTGCAAACTATGGATAGAACGTTCCAAAGGAAATGAAGCAAGGAGGATTTGAAGTTTGAGATGTCCGAAGGCTGAAGTCCCGAAGTAGACGAAATTCATAGATTTAAGGTGGATGCGTGGCACCAGATCTAGCACTCTGGGTATGGAATACTCCGGAGGAAAGTAGAGAGTGAAAGCATCAGAGTCCCAAAGTGGAATCTCCACCTGAAGGTCGTTGATCCAGTCTTGGTTGAAAAGCGCTAAAGACCCGAAGTAGGTCTTCATCGTTGATCACCAGGAGGGGTACGTGTCGATGGATCGACGTCTCTGGGTGAATCGCACTGGGGTTTCAGTTGAGAATTGAGACTGCCGAATTCCGAAGACTCGAAGTGAATTTGGACCGTCTGATCTAGAAGAGACGTGGCATAAATCTATGGACTCCGGGTAAAGCCCCGAAGTAATTCATAGCCACTAGATTAAGGGGGACATGGCAGGAATCTATGGATTTCAGGTAAAGACCCGAAGTAAGCCTCGATCATCCGATTCAAGTGGACATGCGACATAAATCTGCATACTTCGAGGGGAATTAAAATTTGAGACTTGAGACTCTCGAAGTACGAAATCGCGAAGCAATCAATGCCATTGATTAAAGAGGACACGTGGCAGGAGATCTGTCACTACGAGAGAAGGCAAGGGTTGAGAGTTGAAACTCCCGAAACTCAAATCACAAAATAAATCACAGTCGTTGATTTAGAAAGGTTAGATCTGATCGGTAGATTCAGAAAGGATAGATCTGAGTCGTCAAGTTCAGAAGCACTGTCAAGGTTGTGAGATAGACGGTCTCGTCACATTGCGGGGACCGAAGGTGCGTGAAATTTAAAAACTTGAAGGCGGGCCACAATCCAGACCATGATTTTGGAGAAAGGACATGTGGAGGCTCAAGGTGAATTGCGGGGCGAAAAGTAGTTTGGTTTCAAACCACCCTTGGTCGTGCCCACAATCGTGTGGTTACGTAAGGCCATCACCCAAGGTCATATCAAGGAAGGGGCTTATTAGAAAAGGAGTTAGCACCCAGAATCCAAGATTTCATAGGTGCAAAGAGGAGGATCGCGGGCACCTTTAGACCTGCACCAGGAAATCAAAAGGTGATAAAATATGCATAATAACAACAAGATGGCAGAAAAGGATCACTAGCCAACACACTCAATGTATTCACACCAATGGTACATATTTATAGTACAATGGGTGATGCCACCTCATAGAGAGATTTGCTCTAGATCCTAAAATCATGCATGATGACTAGGCTAGGCAATCTTAACTAAATCACTAGTCATCATTTGAGGATATATTACTAATATCCTAAATGAATAATACAAATATAGGTGACAATTTAGACTTAGTGATTGGTAAAGGTAAACCATAGGCTAACAAAAGGGTCTGTGTCTAATTACAGAACGAGACCATCAAGGTCTCAAAGAGTCGTTTGGCTCCAGAATCAGAGATCCTTGACCGGGAGGTTGGACTAGTTCTCCGACCTTCCAAATTAGAAACCATGGATGGAGAATTTGTCCTTTAAGAAAAGCGATTTTTTTTTTATGCCCCATCGTGGGTGTGTTACAAATTGGTATTAGAGCATGTTTACAACACTTGGACTGCTTGGGCTCATGTACAAGTCGCGTAAGGAGGTATCATTAACTGCATTTACTCCTTGAGGAGAAAGACTGCATATTGAACTTGTGATTTTGGGAATTCTTGTTGAATTTCAACAGAAGAATTTCTTTAGCCCTTTGTCAAAGTGATAACTATTCTTACCGGAGTAGGGATATGCTAATTAAAATTTATTATAAGACTTGAATGTGGATAGCTGAAGGTGGCAGGGTTCTGTCAAGAGCAGCTGAAGCCCGAAGGACGGATGACTTGGTGTTCGTAACACTGCTTCTAAGCATGGGCAGTCGGAACCTCAAGCACCGATGATCGTTGATTATATAATGGTTAATACTTTTGTGGGCTTAAAGGAATCTGATAGGATCAGGTAGGATCCTTGGCAGTTATAGTTACTGCTTTACATTAAAATCAGAGAGTATAACTCATCATGACTAGATAAAGGTGATATGGGTAAAACCCTATGGACGTTGAGACAAGGAGGTTTTCTTGCTAGACATTGTCGCATAAAGAGGAAAGTGACCCTGGTTGGTTATTGCCATGAGAGAAGGCAACATCAATATGAGATATGACTGTGAGATTAGTCCTGTAAGGGACCGAAAATCTCAAACTAAAGGACACAGATGATGAAATTAAATTAGTAAGTGAATGAATGAGGTAAAAAGGTGCAAGAGATGCACCTATGTATACACTAATGTGTATACATGATCATAAGGATGATTGGAAGATCCTTGGGAAAAGGATATAGAAGCCTGATATGTCCATGTGTGAATGACATGGAAAAGGCGCAAGCAATAAGCTAGCATGTTGAATACTTAGTTGTGTTTAATTATGCTTGAGTGCATGGGTTTAATGCATTGTGAAGCTTCTTAATATGAAGCCTGATATCAATACCATTTAGCTATGAATGATATTAAACGTGCAAGTGATGCACATGTATGATGAAAGAGTATAGTTGTAGGCACCATATGGTTGCCCTGATGAGTGAAATATAAAGCAAGAATTGCTCTTGTCCAGATTAAATGAATACTATGGATGCATGGTTGACTCCATTCTGAAGAGTCATGAAAGTTTTGTTCCAAATAATAGCTTGAGAGGAATGTATTCCCTTTTCCTCAGGGAATACTATTATAAATAGATGAAAGAGTAAACGAGCAAAGGTGTTCTGATTGTCATGATAAGAGGCAAATGATTATGCCTTTGAGAGTCACATGAGAATGATTGTGAACGATCAAGAGTTGACTAATTTTAAAGTAGAAATGTATGTGGTTAAGTACATCATGGATGTAATTAAACAAAACCAGAATATGTGTGGATACATAATCTGGATGCATGAAAAAAAAATGCATGTTTATATTTCTTAGAAAATGCTTAGTAACAAGCTTAAGCTAATTCAAGGTTGGGGCCATCACAGATAGTGATGGATATGCAATAAGGAAGTTGCATGCTGAAGAAGTTCCCTGTGGAGGAACTGTGTGAAGACTCTATCAGGAAAACAAAGTCACAACCTTAGTAACTGCTGAGAAACTGAACAATGAGCTACAAGCTTATATATATATATATATATATATATAAGAATCCTGGATTACATTTTGAAAGCATCATGTAATGAATAGAAGACTAATGAATGAATAAAGGAGTATGTTTGATTGAATAGGCTTGGTTGAATCCATGTTAAGAAAAGGCAGTGAGGTCTTTAGAGATAATGCGACTGGGTTGAAAATTCCCAGGCGGTGTAGAAAGAATTGGAAGAAGGGGAGATCCCTTAACTCCTTTATTGCTATGTGTTATGTTTCCTCTGGAATGAGAAAGTTGCTTTACTGATAAAGGTAAATTTCTTGACACCATAATTATGATGATTGTATTACTGCAGAAACAGTTGAGAATTGTTTGTATTGCAGTCATGGAAACCCTCGAAGATATTGTGATGAAGTGCATAAAGATATGCTAGGACATTGTGAAGAAGTTTTATGGATTTGAATGTTATGATACATGCATTTTAATTGATATTACAACTAATGATGCATGTTGTGTATAGAAATGAATTGGAACTGTTGAGGAAGACAGTTACCGATAATGGGCAACCTCAAGTAGAGGGTGACCATGGGAAGGCTGCGGTCGAAAGATTGTTGACAGCAGAGTGAAAATCCCGCTAAAGCACCGTTGATGAGGTAAAGATCAGAAAGAGGGTGCTCTCAGCCAAGAACATGTATAAAAATGTTCATGCTTATGTGGCTCAAGGTATGAATAGATAGGGGTGAGAATCCCTTCTGAAATATTTTGTTGTCCCATGTTATGCACATAATTTTGAAAGGGAAATTGTATGCCCTGGATACCCAATTAGGGTATGACTCGGGAAGGAGAACTTGAATGTTGGAGGTGTGAACCTCTGGCAGTGAAGACTAATTGTATGATGTAATAACATTTGAACCAAATGATCTCTGTTGACTCAAAAGGTCAAAAACCTTTACTAAGAAATCGTAGAAATCCCCTCGATCAACTACAGATCAAGATTGTGAGGATTGTGAAAGAAAACCCTGGTTGAATTGGGTTAATCAAGAACCTGACAGAGGAGATGAATGTGAGCCGTTCATCATAAGGAAACTGATCTCATTCGTCAGATTGACTAGAGTTAACGGATCAGACGCTAGTCGTTCAATAAGATTGACAACCTGTATTCACTATGGAGCGCGAAGGAAGAATTAACGAACATGCTAGTTCATGGACCACAATCAACCTACACCGTTTATCTCGTCGGGGTGGATGATCAACGACCACGATTAAAAGAGTTGGGCGAACACCTTTCGGATTATGGAGATTGAACTCTCTGATAAAGAGCGAGCTAGTTAAGGTTACGCAATCCCTTGAAGCCAATGGATCCGGAGAAAGACAGATCTTCATTGTCGCATTGCAGACAAGAGGTTTAGCCAGGATCATAGCACCTGGACACGGAAGTCGAAAGGGTAGTACCTAAAAATAATAGAGCTAAGGTCATAGCTCTCGATCGCATGGAGAGAATATGGAGTTCCTCTGGGCCAATCAAGGAAGATAGAGTCTAACACTTTGCATTAGACTATGGTCGCGAGGATTGGTTCTAAGGGAATAAAGGTGCTCATAACTAGCACATTGTATGGATTTTTTCAGTAAGGAAGGAGGACCTTCCAATGTTTTACTTACATTATGTAAGCGTTGAAGGAAAACAAATTGGGTGGCCATAAGTGTTGGCACCCTGGTTATTAATGAA
>WSFP011502430.1:0-13740 GCA_009831015.1 Picea engelmannii | reverse complement strand
ACCTCCTAATCCTTGCTTCATGTATGAGTGCATATAATCGGCTCCCTCCGTCTGACAGAGTCCACGCTTCCGTCTGCATCCTTATTGTCTTTTGCAAAACGTCATAAGTCTTTCTCCAATTTTCTCTTGATTGCTGACTTCTTTCTGTCTTTGCTTCTTCTAAGTCTCTTCAAGATTGATTTTGATTTTGGCTTGTCTTGTAATAGCTTCCACATGATTTGTATGATCTAACTTGTATAATGATAGCAATCCTTATTTTGTTGTGTTTCCATAGGTATGGTTCTTCTTGGAACACATTATCTTCCAAGAGATAGATATACAAGATATGTACAGAGACGATGCAAACAAGATATCTACAATAACTAAGAAGAGTATTGTTACCTTCAGAAGAAGAAGTCTCTTTCATCCTGCTTAGTCTTCTTTGTAGGTTCCTTTTCTTCAACAACTAATGCTTCGTGTTTCTCCTTCCTTTTCTTCAGCTCGAGACAATGATTCTTGTAGTGACCATACCTTCGACAATTGAAACATTGTATTTCTGAAATATCTTTCTCTGGATTTGGCTTCCTCCTTGAACCAAACTTCCTTTTGTTCCTGAAAACCTTGAATCTTGTTGTGGAGGCTTGATCATTGTACTTCTTTTAGGGTTTCTCTTTTGCACTGAGCCTTGATTCTTCTTGAGCACAACAAGTCCAAAGTTCTTCAAATGTAGGATACTCCTTCCTTGTGTTCATGCTTGCGGCAAATGCATCCCATGTCTTGGGAAGACCGTTGAGTACTATGTTTACCAATTCCTTCTCTGAAACGATCTCTTCAATAGATTGTAGTTGATCTCTTGACTGAGATATTCTCACAAAGTATGATGTTATGTTGTCATCATCATTCATCTTCATGTCACGGAGATCATTCTTCAGACTCGTTACTTGTTCAATGTTTCTGACTGAGAAGAGGTTTGTTAGTGCATCGTACATCTTCTTCGATGATTCAAGATGGGAGATGTAGGGTATCAAGTGGTCTTTGATATAGTCCACTATGATACTCATGGCATTGATGTCACCGTCTTTGAACTTCTCCATAGCTGCAACGTTCTGTAGTTCCTTCTCTTTTCCTTCTTCAAACTCTGGTTTCACAATCTTTCCTTTCACGATATCCAACACTTTATTCTTGGCAAGGATGAGGTCAATCCTTGTATTCCACGCTCTGAAGTTAGAAGCTCCATCTAACTTGTTCTCCAACTTCATAGAGTAAGTCATGGCTACTTTGACTTGGTCAACCCTAGATTTGACCAAAAACTCAAACTTCACGTCTTGGCTTGTTGAGAGTACCAGGAGATGCACTAGGCTAAGGCGCACTAATCTATCTAGAGATTAGGTCAATCCCTTCACTTAAGGTGCCTCAACGAGAGGATTAGGGTTTCTGCAACTGCACCTGCTAGTAACCCCAGTGGCAGTGCTATGGTGACTGCTCCTGCTAGAAACCCTAGCAGCAGTTCTTCAACGAGCTCAATATCCTTACGGCTATGTTTCCTTCCAACGGTTAGACTAAATGAAGGAGGTGTGGGCCATAACCTGTTAGAATATAATGGATGTGCTTGTTTTACCATTGACAATATCTCTATTGTCACCCAACCATAGGCCAAAGCCACCCTCCGAGCACCTTAACCTTGATAGAGAATCACTCCGGAAGCAAACCCTAGGCTAGATAGCCACCAACAAGAGTTGATCATATAGTCCAAACCCTAGCCAAGAGATATTCCAAGCCAAAACGTAACTGCTAGCTGCAGCAACTGCACCGACGGCTCTCCTCCAAACCTGCACACAAAACTGAGCACTGCAGTGCGCACAAGTGTTGCTCTGCAATTCTGAGACTGCCTGCCAGAATGAAGACTGGCCTCCTGTATTTATAGTAATTATGGCTAACTGCCTGGGCCGACTTCTCATTCTGGGTATCTGTCTGTTCAGTAAATTATTATTTCTTCTGGCCGACTTCTTCTCTTGGAGGCTAATAACCTAATATAAATTATCTTCTTGAGCCGACAAGTCTTCTAGGGTTATTAGCCAACTCATTAGGGTTTCTTCTTGCTTCCCGAAGTATTCTATTCTCGTCAGGTTTACACGTGGAGGTAAATACCTCCCGTAGCTACCATAATATCAACAAAGAAGAATCGGCAAGCAATATTGAGAGCGGTCGGCAGCAAGAGGTAGCACCGGTAGTGAAAAGGAATTCGGTCAAAAGGAGACTCGCACAGGGAGAAAGGAGCCGACAGTAACAGCAGGTGGCGGGGACGGCTGGGATAGCCGCCTGCCAAGGAGCCAGCAGTCGACCATCCAGCAAAGCGGCCAACACAGCGCTGGCAGCTAGACGGGCTAGGCAGCCCCAAGCAGCAGCAGGACAGGGGTCCGAGCAGTAGGTCCCGGGCAGGCATCTAAGTAGCTGAAAATTGTGGAGTAGCTTGCAAGTAATGGCAAGCAAGGTGACGGAGAACGAGGAGCAAATAGCTCCAAAGGTTGAGCAGCTCAGAGGGAGTCAGCCTTCAGGTTCAGGTGGGAAGGATCGGCCTTCCAAGTCCGTCCAGAAGAAGTCATGGTTCGAGATGGCCATGCAAGATGCTTAGAAGCAGGAGGCTTCTAGGAGCATAAGCAACAGGTCTTCAATGAAGGGTCCAAGCAAGATGGCAGGAAGAGCTTCTGTGTTAGAGGGAGCAACCAATCAAGAGGATTGGAGAGCAGCCATGGCAACGGATATGGTAGCGAAGAACGAGCCACTTCCAGGTGATGGAAGTACCTTCCTCGCTAAAAGGGAGTGTTGAAAATTGTAGCATTAGGCAGGTACTTCCACGTTGGCATGTGTCTAGCACGTGGAAGTCGTCTAATGCCTCTTAGAACCTTAGAAGTTCATTTTGTGTAAACGAATGACCTTTTGTAATTAATGGAAGTTGATTAAGTTAAAAGCCTAAGTTATTGGCTTTAGTGACTTAAGTGGAAATTAGATTAAGTCCTAGCCATTGGATCTAGAAGTGAAGGTGAGATTAGATCTCAATCTTTAATCACTTTGGAGATCTAGGGTTTTGGTTTAGGGTTTGATTTGGTCTAATCTCAAAATTATAAAAAGGCATCTATGGTGACAGGAGAAGACACGGTGATGGTACACAAAGAGTGAGTGAGCACTCAGGTGTGTCGAGGCAGGGGCCGAGGAAAGGGTGCAAATGGGCAGGATAGGGAGATAGCAGCCAGGTGGGCTAGGCTATCAGCTGCAATTGTATTTCCTCGGAAGGGCCATTATCCCAGGACGGGAGCCCTGATTTTATAGCAATAAAATCATCACAGAACTAGTTTTCCCGCGAGGGTTTTTCCAGGGGTGTTTTACCTGAATCTCATGTGCAAATGTGTTATGTTTCTATTGTTTTATTTGTTTCCGCTGAATATTTATTCATTACGAACCTAGCTGTATTGTGATTCAGTAAAAATTATTTTTGCTCGGAATTAACAATCGGGTGCTTAGTTCAGAAAAATTAACAAACAATAGTCACACGAGAGATTTTCATAAAGAGCTGTGATCAAGAACCAGAAAAAGAGGCTAAAGAAGTGACAGAGGAGCTTTGCAAGGGAGGCCTGGAGAGCAGCACAAGATTCCACTGAGTGTTATGATGTCACTCAGACCACTTCACATGTCAGTAATACTATTCAACGAAAAAATATGTGGGTCCATAAAGGAAACAGCGTATTCTTTTGGCCACCAATCCTTTTAACACACCTGTTCCAGTCTATCGAATGGCCATTGCATGGAGGAATGGAACAATGCCCTGATAACCAAACAATCAATCCTTGATTGATGGTTTCCCTTTTTCATATCAGCCTTGGGGTCGAACTTTGGGAACATTTCTCCACTTCCACAAGATTGTCATATTGGCTCCACATCACCATTTCATATGAAGACATGGGGAGCACACGGAAAGCCAAAGGAAAACAAATGAATTCAGTTTAGATAGCTAGAGGAACAGAACAACCCAGGCCCTGAAGATGAACGGAGGATTTGATTTGAAGAAGTCATTTTGGCCTTTCTAGAAAAGAACAGTTGTTAAGAATGACTTTTCAGCCCTGAGCATTGGGGCATACAGGGGAGACGAAAGCAGTCTTCAGCTCTGATGAATTGCATAGTAGAGGGCACTTTGAAAGAGGAAGGCTACAGGCCCTCTATGTGAAATGGCAGTGGAGAGAGGATATAATTATAGATCTGGGAATAAATCCATTTTTGCCTTTGTTGAATAACATAATGCCGGATCACTGTTATTTTGATTAATACAAGTATTGAGTTCTGCTGTGAATTTTGGTTAATTTGCTGTACCTACACAAATTCTCTGTTTGTGGAGTTTTGTGAATTGCTTCCTTTAAATTCGTATTGGGCATTTCTCTTTGGTACTGTGATTAGCTGTTGAATTAGTGTCCTCAGTTCGACTGTGCACTCTGAATCCTGGAACCTCTGTTCCATCAAAACTGCTCATACATGTTTAATTAATACTTCATTTATTACATATAATCAAGCAGAGCAATCAGTTTTGGTTTAGCAGAAAGTTTTCAACTTGAACAGAAACACAAAATGAAAAGCATGAAAAATAGATGCAATTGCAATAACTTAGCAGACTAAACGGTGCACATACCAAAAGGGAGGTTAAATATTGGGGAGATGTTGTATTTTGCATGTACAGTCATGACCAAAAAAATGACCAGAATCTAAGGAAACTGAAGAGTTTAATTAAGGATAAAAACTTAAAAGTATTAGAAACAGCACAACAAAATCAGGCATATTATGCAAATTATAAGCCTTGAATATCGTTGAATAGGAAAATGAACTGAGCAAACAAGACTGAAAAAGAAATGGGTTACATTTTGTAAGCTGAAGAGCCAATCTGTGGCAACTACTAGAATTGTCGATGTGCCCACCTGGTAACATTGGAAATTGTAAAGACAAAACAGAGAATCATACAGTACTGTTGGAATATATATCATGACCACTGAATCCTCCTAAGAGACGAGAACAAACTAGTTTCTTAAAACATAGCATACCTTTAGGGCACAGTGCTCGCAGAAATAATGCTTGCATCTAGTAACGACAGGGTCCTCGAAAGGCTGCCTACATATATAGCACGCAAAAGGCAACGCATCTTCGTCGCTGTCAGCTTCCTCTTCGTCCTCTTCAGCCAATCCCCGTGCCAGATTATTTTTTCGCTTTTTCTCAGATTCCTGCCATTCTCTCTCCATCTGCCAACCAGACTTATAATCCCCTCTATCATGCATGAACTTGCAAGCATCCCCATACCCACAATAACCAGTCTCCTTGTAGTCCTTACAAATGTCGGGCTGATAATCAAACCTTATAGAAGACCTAACATGAGCAGAAGCCCTAAGAGGCCCATGCGCACCGCCAGCTTTTTCTCCAGAAATTGTGTGCTCTCTTCTAAAACCTGCTTTGTGATCGGTGTAACCGTGAATACCTTTATAAAGCTTTTCATCACCAGGATTTTTACCCTTGAGCGACTCCTCGCCTTGCTTAAGCACCCGCTCTCGGATGGCCCTCGCATCTTTGGTAAACTCCGTCTCTGTCTCTAGGGTTGCCGTTGCCCTGCTGTCATTCTGAACCTGAATTTCCTTTGAGGATTCATAGAAAAATGTAGAAGTGGGCAACCCCGCTGTTTCAGAATCATTACCTTCAATATTAGATTTTTTCGCAGGTCCAGATGAAAAGTGCATCTTATTATCAGGTTTCTTCGCAGCTTTGGGCTTCTGAACAACAGCTGAGCCTTCATTGTTCCCTTCCTCTGTTTCTTCCTCTACTTCGCGTTTTCTTATGTTCTTATTCCTTGCAGGTTTTTTGAAAAAATTGCACGCTGCGTTAACAAAAGGAGTTAAAGACATATTAGAACCATACAGATTGCAAATGAAAATTCACTCCTAGGGGCCCTAAGCTGAAAAATGAACGGCTAGCTGTGCATAGCATGACATGAACTAGGCACTTACTCTGCTGTTGGGAGGGTCCAGTTTCATTCGTTTCCGCCATTGCAAATCAAAGTTGGTTCTTCCCAAGGCAATTGCTGGTTTTCTTTGGTGTTCAGGGAAGAGAAAATTCAAACCATCTGCAGATGCTGACTCTATTAGAGATGAAATTCAATTTGTTCGTGTCTGAAAAGACAATGCCCTGATTGATATATAGCCATGGGTTTGGTACCTTCGGTCGTAAAGGGCAGAAGATGGCGAATTTCGGGCTGGGAGTTATCACGCATGGAACGGTGACAGAAGCCTCGACAAAAATTGTAGATTTGATAAAGAGAACGTTGAGGAATGGTACCCGTGACCAGGTGCCACTCAATAATGTAAACGTTCTAAGTTTTGTATTTTTTTTATTTTTTGGGGGTTTAATTTTACCAAAAAAAAATAAAAAAAATTATGTTTAATTTTATCCTAAATTAGGTGAGAAAGTGTTGGATCTTCATATTTGAGTGGTCAAGTGTGTATAATCTTAATGCCTTTGGGGTTTTTCAACAAGTTGAATCCATTTATGCATTCAGGAATTTAATTTAAACAACAGAAAATTGTGATTTAGTCTAAATTTATGTCATCGGTTTCTGACAAAAATGTCAAATTGAAGAGTTATACAACGCCAAAAAAATTGAGCCACACAACAGAGTCATAGTTCCATTCATCTCATGGTTTTAACATAGTTCCATCCATCTCATGGTTTTGATAGCGGCTTTAAAGGTTATGTGACCTCCTTGGAAAACAACTAGGCATAGTCCTCTTGGTGAAAGCCCTATTTATCATGGAATTTCTACCCTATATTCATCGTAAAGGGATCAACTATGTCAATGTTCAAATTTTTTTGGGGAGAAACTCTTGAGAAGGTTTGTAACCTCCTTGAAGCTTGATAGATTAAAAATTAAAATGGTTCTACACTTATTCTAGTAGGGAGAGGCCTTCATGATAGAACACGGGAATTAATGAGCATTTAATTTGCAAATAACCTAGAGGAGATCAAAAACACCACCTTGGCATAGGCCTTGGCTAAACGATCCAAAGATGACTAAGTTCTAGAAAAAAAATTGAAGATAAGATCTTTGTCTTATATAATAAGGAACTGCAAGATTCCCCAAATCAGGAGGAGAGAGGCAATATGAGGTTGTTGGAACAATAGAGGATGAAAAAATTGCTAGTAGAAAAAGAGGCAATCTAGAAACTCAAAAGCAAAGCAATTCGGTTCACTAGAGGAGATGAGAACACCAATTTTTTCCATAAATTTGCTAAACATAAGTAGATTATCAAATACAATTTGGGAGATGACAAGGGAGGATGGCTCAAAAGCCAAATGTTTCAAGGACTTAGTAGAGATGGGTGTGTCTTGTTTTGAAGGCATCCATAAGGGCACGAGATGCTATAAAAACAACAGAGGTGGTTAAGATGGCATCATTCTTTCATAACTTTGTGAAAGAGGAGGACATTGAAAGGCTTGGGGAACTTGGCTCCAAGGATGAACTTCAAATTATTATGCTTGATTTCGAAAAGCACAAAAGCCTGAGGTTAAATGAATGAACCACAGAAATTTATTTTTTTATGTATGATCTAATTGTGGATTATCTGCTAAGGGTCATATAAGAATCCAGAACAATGGGCAAGATTATGGCAACACTCAATTCCACCTTTGTGGTTGTTACCCAAAAAAAGATAAACCAAAATCCTATGATGACTACAAGCCTATATCCTTATGCAATTGCATCTACAAGAGCATAGCGAAAACGATTGAATCAAGGGTTAAAAAAAATTGGTATTATCAATATATTCAAAACAATTTGTTTATTTGTCAGGGAGACGAATTCATGACGCAATTGGTGCAGCTCAAGAAGGTATGCACTCTATTTGTAAAAAGTAAATTCTAGCTATGGTAATAAAATTAGATCTCTCAAAGGCGTATGACAAGGCAAATTGGCTTTTTCTAAAATCAATGCTTATCCATATTAGGTTTTGTATTCAATTTGTAAATTGGATGATGATTTCCTTGCTTCATAACATTTTGTTGTACTAATCAATGGATCGGCCTCTTCTTTCTTCAAACCTTCCAAGGTCTAAGGCAATGTTTTCCTTTGACTCCTCTTATTGATGAGGGCTTAAGCAAAGTCTTAGCTAAAGCAAAGAAAAAAGATTAGGGAATTTGAAGGGAATTTATACTGGCAAAAGTCTATATCTAATCCACCTCTTTTTGTTGATGATGTTCTACTCGTTGTGGATGGGTCAAGAAAGTATTCTAAGGCTCTAAAGGATAACCTAGATCTTTATTATACAACCACTAAAATGATAGTTAGGAGGTGGAAATATTCTATCTACTTCTTTGGGTTGGAAGAATTCTCGACAAGAGAAATTCTCTCTAGTCTTCCTTGTAAATGTATTGATTTTGAGGATATTTTCAAATATTTTAGGCTTTCATGTAAAACCTAATAATCATGGGAAGAATGAATTTAACTAGTTTCTATCTAAAGTATAAAGGATAATGAATCAATAGGGAAACAAAGAACTTTCCAAGGGTGGCAAGGTAATATTGGTAAAATCAATGTTGGAAGCTACACCCATCTACTAGCACACAATAGCTTATATTACAAAAAGAATTCTTAAAAAACTCAAAAGGGTAAGCTTCAAGTTCTTACAATGAGGGAGCAAGGAGAAGGTTGGGATAGCCCTTATCAAATAACAAAATACTTCCAAGCCCAAGGACATGGAGGGATGGAGGCTTAAAAATATTTTTTAGTTTGGGAAAGCTCTAGTAACGAAGAGTGTGTGGAGATTGAGTTCGAACGACGGATCATGGAATAAAATCTGAGCTCAAAATTAGATTGCTCTAAATGGTGTAGAATATTGGATTAGAAGCCCTTCTAAACCCTTTAACTATATCTATTATTAAGATATTTAAACACTTAGGAGTTAGTTAAGGTCAACTTGATATAATGTGTATCTAGGTAAAAGTGTGTTTCTTTAGCATGAATTTGTAGTTATGCAATCAACGATCATGATATGTTCTATAAATAAAGTGATTTGATGGTTCATATTCTCTTTGACATTAACAACTACATTGATTTGTGGCTTAGAACCTTATTGGTCCATGATCTATATTTAAAGAGCATGGAGTATCATTTGTTGAAGATCGATTGTGATAAATTTTTATGTACAATTTTTTCTTTTGCATTAATATATTGTCTAAAGTGGTCGCATTGGCAAGGATCATGGATTGTTTCCCTCTTTAAGGGTTTTAACCACATAAAAGATTTGGTGTACTAATCTTTGATATGGTTGTGTGAGCAGTGGATTAAGGTGTTTGTCTAGTGTGGAAATACCATGTTTTTTCGAACATGGTATCAGAGCCCATATGAAGACCCCCTCCAGTAGTCGATTGAGATCCTAAACCTATGTTGTTGCATACATCAAAAGATTTATGGGTTCTGCTACTTTTGTGCATTTATGGGTTGAACACACTGTCCCAATGCATTTGGAGCACTACTTTCAATGAGAAACACTTTTCGTTTCACCCAAAAAGGTTTTTATTTACCCAAGATATGGCATCGTTTGTGTACGCTACTTTTTATTTGAGTTTGCTACTTTTTCCAGTTTGTGTACGCTCTTTACTGTGCGCTCTGTGCAATCTTGACAACTTATAAACATAGCAAAAAGTATTTTATTTTCTGCATATGTTCTTTGTTATGTGCTTTGTACGAGCTTAGCAAACCAAAAACAAAGAGAGAACTTGTTTTTTTCGGGCAAGCTAACCGAGATCTAAGCCCAATATTGTTAAGTTTTGACTTTTTTCTTTTTGAAATTTTGCTTGTTTTTGTGTGCAGTCATGTTGAAGCTTTTTGCAAGAAAAAACAAGGGTTTTCGGAATATGCACGTACTTCAAGGAAAATAAGTAAAAAATAAATAAAAACACTCATCATTTTTCATAAATTTTGATATATATTTTTCATTAACTCACTTGGTCGAAAATTATTTTATTATACTTGTTGAAAAACAATTATATAACATATTGTAATCACTTAGGAGTACAAAATGCTTTGACTTTTAAATAGTTTAAAAAAAATAATCTTTTATTAAAGTTTAACTTTAAAGTTGTAAAAATTAATTTTTTTATTATAATTAAAAAACAATTATTTACAATCTTATTCGTCAACATATGTGATAAGATTTTGACATGACTAATTTCATCTTATTTCAAATGACGTTGATTAAAAAAACAAAAAAAAGTTCCATCAACATCATTGTTCAGTGCACCATTCGTCATTTTCTTTAATGTTCCATGGTAATTTATTTATGTTGGTTTTCAACCAGTGATAGGTGCATTCATTAAGTGTGTTGTGGTGTGGTGTGTCGTGTAAGTGGTATCGGCATAACACAAATCACTCATATTATTATCACACAATTTGAATGCAATGCAATAGGGCATGAGCTTTGCAATAATTGTGTCCAACGTATCAGCCTCTAAACCATGTTGCCACTACCAACGTCATTTAAACATGATTTGGTTAATATAATTAAAAAATAACTATTTACAATCTTATTGGTCAGCATATGTGATAAGATTTTGACATGACTAATTTCATCTTATTTCAAACGACGTTGATTAAAAAAACAAAAAACAAGGTTCCATGAACATCATTGTTCAGTGCACCATTCGTCATTTTCTTTAATGTTCCATGGTAATTTATTTATGTTGGTTTTCAACCACTGATAGGTACATTCATCTAAGTGTGTTGTGGTGTGGTGTGTCGTGCAGGTGGTATCGACATAGCACGAATCACTCATATTATTATCACACAATTTCAATGCAATGTATTAGGGCCCTGGCTTTGCAATAATTGTGTCCAATGTATCAGCCTCTAAACCATGTTGCCACTACCAACCTCATTTAAACATGATTTGGTTAGTGGTTAATGTATCTACACAGTCTTGGCCCATAGTGAAATATGCAGTGAAATAAATAGGTAGTTAATGTTTTCGTACGTTGAAAGGTGGAGGAATAATTAGATTCTTGTCATCTTACTAAAGGGAAGGGATTGTAACATACATGAAATCTTGCTTGAGCGCTACAACAACAATTAACTCTCTCATGGTCGGATTATGGTCGATGCTCCTACATTGATGCTTGATGATGCTACTACTTCAATGCACTTGGGTCTAACATAATTTTTTAATTTTTTTATGCAGTATTCTACCTTTGGTTCCCTATTGACTATAGGTGCCATGGTTGGTGTCATTAGGAGCGGTCACATTGCAAACTACATGGGTCGAAAAGGGGTAAGTTATTTGGTTATTGTTATAAGTCCTAAATATCAAGAAGATTATATATTGAGAGATATCTTTCATGATTGTTCTAGTTTGAAGTGATGTGATCTGGAGTGGAGTCCCATTAATGCTCTATAGATGTGGTTCAAAGCTAAACTCCTAGTGAGTTATGAGTGCAGGCATTGCGAGTGTGTTTAGTCTCATATATCATTGGTTGGCTCATTATATTATTTTCAAAGGTTGTTAGGATCCTCATTTAGCTTAGTGGTTGTTTCATTCAATTTTCTTTATGAATAATGATAGCAAACAATTCTTAACTTTGTTCCTTGTAGAGTAAGGGTGTGCCTCCAAAGGGCAGGATACGGAGACAATATTGAAATTAGGACTATTATCTTCCCTTTGGAAATATAATTTATAAAAAAAAATACAATGTATTTATATTCTACTCCTATGAAGGATGCATTCCCATTAGACATTAGAAGATTGTTTGTGGGATATGGAGTTGGCCTTACATCCTTTACTATATGTCCTTAAACTTGATTAGATGTGATGTATTCTCAAAGTGTGGACAAGTTCACAATATTACCTTTTTCAGACAGATCAATCACAACTCATCCATTCTTTTACTCTTTGGACATGTTCCAGTCTATATCATTGAGATAACTCCCAATAACTCGAGGGGAGGGATGACAACAACAAATCAGGTCTGAACATTTCATCCACTTTATCATGTTCAGTTTGTAAAGAGGTCGAAAAACTGTCAAAATGGACACCCTTTTGCTAATTAGAATTCAAAGTAAAATACAATAGTTCATCGTGGAAAAAGGAAGACTGCTAAATTGGAATCTATAAATTTAAGCATCTTTGTCTTCTCACTTTTATGGAAGTTATCCATAACCACTGATACTTTAGTAGTATATTTGCTTGGGATGTTGGTTGAATGGCGCCTTCTTGCCATTGTATATATCCTTGACCATCTTCTTCCTATGAAACAGAGCTATATAGTATGGCAATGAATGGTCTCTAACATTTAGGTTAGACCTTGATATATCTATGATAATAATAATAGTAATCTATTTTTAGGGTCACGGCCAAGCCACACCAAATTGGTGTATGAGACCCCCTTGTTTGTGGGACAAGGGACCCCCCTCCGCTCAATGATTTGACTGGTAAAGTCTAAGGAGGTATACATACCCTACCCCCCTCTGGATTTGAACTCGTGACCTCTTAAGAGGAAACACATGTTCTTAACCATTAGGCCCACTCAGGGTGCACATAGCCCTAAGAAAAGATCTTAGAGACTCTAAAAAAATGGTCCTTACGATTTGGAAGAAACAAGACTAGTGTACTTATATTTGATTTGTATTTGCATGAATTATCCCGTGTGTTCTTGTGGTATTGGACCTTTTCTTTATTCCAAAGTCCCCTAGGTGGTGAGTAATTTCATTTCCTATGGTTGGATTATGGTAATTAATAATGTTAAATTGCATTACAAAGTATTGTCTCGGATTGGTCATTTTGTATGCTTTTAATAAAATTCTCGTCCCATCTAAAATGGATGATTAATTATACTTAAGGATATGCTACATTTGTATAACAAAATGCCCAGAAACATGACATGTTGACGTATTTATCGAGGAAAGTTGACATATTTATTGAGGAAAAATGCACAATAGCATAAGAGCCATTACATACATGATAGTACATTACTGATAAAATGGAGCATCTGGGAAAATTTAGCCAATTTAGTTGCACCTTATACTTGGGGCTTAAAAACCACTTTTAGGGTCTATGTTAATTAGAGTATTTGATCATTTTTTATCTATTGCAGGCAAAGGTTGGCATGAACAAAGAGTTTGAATCGATATTGCAAGCCCTTCGAGGAAAGGATTGTGATGTTTCTACTAAAGCAGTTGAAATCAGGGTGCTTACTTTTACTTTAAGTGTTAAATTTATAAATTATCGTTCATCAATCAGCTTAGAAAATTCAACAAAAATATATACTAATCTTGATTGAAGCGGGTGGTCATGGTGTAAGCTTAGAGGTAATTAATTTCACACAAGTCATAAATTAGGGAAAACTTTTTAAGTATGTTTTATTCATTCCTCTTAGAATACTAAGACACCAACTCTTTATTGTTCAGGGGTATGTGGCAGAGTTAGAGAGACTTCCTAAGGCCAACATAATGGACAAATTCCAAGGCAAATATGCACATTATATTATTGTGAGTAGAATTCCTCTCAACAATATAGTTTGCAAATTTTGTAACTAATGATTTATCAAATTTATCTAATGATTTTTTTGCGGTGCAACTAGTTTTAGGTGTTGGCTCTTACGGGGGTATCAAACCCAGGGTTCGATAGAATTTACCAACAAAAACCCCATAGGTGTCGACATATTCAATCTTCAAGGATTGAAGAAGGTATCACC
>WSFP011502422.1:0-13740 GCA_009831015.1 Picea engelmannii | reverse complement strand
AAGATGATTCAAAATGAAAATTTCTCCTTGGTATATATAGGAGACAAGGAGGTATAATTACAACTAATGGCCTAAATCCTACATAAATAAAATAACATTACTAATATAATATGCCCCAATTAAGGGGTAATGAGCCAATATTAGGGCTTAACGCTACTCCACAGCTGCCTCTGGCAACACCTGAAGATAACCTAGAAAATATTATCAAGAAAGAAAAGACCTCTCAATAACGGCTTTCAGCTGATGCACCAAGTGATTCAGGTAATTTACATGATTCTTCCTTTAAAACTCCAGTAGCTGTATATAATTCTCCTTTTATACCATATGTTGGAGTTTCCAGAAATTTATATTTTGAAAGATTTCCTGTTGAACTCCCCCCTTCTAGTCTTCAATTGGAAGGAGAAAGTTGTGAAACCCCTGTTTCCCCTGATATTGTAAAGTGGTTTAGACCTAGGAGCTTAGAATATTTTCCCACTTTAGGTTTTCCTACTCCTCCTCCTATCAAGGTTGTTGTAATTAAAGAGGGGGGAAATTATTTTCCCTTGAACCCCATATCATTCTCCTCCAACACTCAGTCATTTCCCCTTTCCCCTAGAACCACAACTGTACTCCTAGTTGTCCAAACTCCATCTCCCCCTTGTTCTCCTAAAGTTCACATCCCAATGGAAGGTGCTAATATTCCTAGAAATAGGATGGATGCCATAGTGGCTGCTAGATATGCCCCTCTTGTTTTACCTCATCCTATGAATGATCTCCCAGCTGAAGAATACCTTAGGTACATGCCCAAGTTCAGAGGGAAGGAAGACATAACTCCAAAAGAACACCTTTCATCTTTTTATAATTATGCAAATAATCTTAACATTGAAAATGAAGATGTGTGGATGAGAGTTTTTGTACAGAGCCTTGATGGTGAGGCTAGCTGGAAATGGTTTAGTGGTTTGAATCTTAGATCTATTGCAGGGATTGAAGTTCCGGATGATTCATTCTTGAGGAATTGGGGAGATAAAACAAATTTCTTTATTATATTACAGAGTTTGGGTCAATTAAGAGAAAATAAGGGGAATCTGTTTCAGACTTCTCAAATAGTTTTAACAATATGTACAATAATATTCCCACTGAAATTAATCCTACATAAACCTCTGCCAATATTACTTATGCCAATGCTTTTGACCCTAACTTTTTCCTCCTGTTGAGAGAAAGAAGAGCTACCTCTTTATCTCATATGCAATATGCATCCCTTGAAGTAGAATATAATATATTGGCAGCTGAACAACTTAGGAGTAAATATTATATAAATAGAACAAGAGGTAGGGTTGAAGATTCAACCTCTGATTCCCCTGCTGCCCTCCCTCAAGAAGATGAATTGACAAAACTTGTAAAATCACTTTCTGCAGAAATGGAGAAATTGAAATTTGGAGGAAATAAGAGCTATAGGAACACCCATAATGATGATAATACTGTTAGTTTCAAAATACCCAATAATTCCCCTCAGATCATCCAAAGAGATCAAGGAAATAGGGATGATCAAAAAATCCAATCCCCCTTCCAAAATAACCCGATTACTGATGAAGAAGGAGAGGAAGAAGATGTTGATCCTGAAATCCATTGTCTTGGTGACACCTCCTCATCTCCTCATTTAACTGAATATTCATATGAAGAGTCTCTCATGGATAGAAAATTAAATGATCTAAGCAAAGGGGAAAGGACTAGTGACCATACAAATAGATACAACCTAAGGTCCAAGAAGAAAGAAGGAAATCCTAGCACTCCTGATCAACCTACTAGAAAAGAGAATCTTGCTAAGGTTGTGGTAGCTAGAAGGAAATAAAAAGAGGCACGAAAGCCCCAGGTAGTGGTTAAGAGCCTTACCCCATAAGTTAAGGAGATTCTGAATCCTCCTTCCTCTTTTATCTTTGAGAGTGAGATACAAAAGATTAAAATCCTTGTACCTTTCTTGGATATAGATAATAATGAGGATTTCAAAAGGTACCTTTCCAAAATGTTGCAGCCTGAACCTTCACCTTTTCCAACAGATTAAGCCAACCTCCAAGATGAAAAACTAGCTATCATACTAGGAACTTTGATAAAGGATAGGGATGACTCTTCCCCTCCTTTCTATACATTATTGAACATTCATGATAAATTGTTGCACAACTACTTGATGGATTCAGAGGAATCTCATAATCTCATTCCCAATATTGTCATGAATGAGCTTGGTTTGGATTTTACAAAAACCTACCACTACTTATACTCATTTGATTCTAGGAAGGTGAAGTGTCTTGGGGTTATTAAAGAATTGGTTGTTTCCTTGTTCCAATTGCCAATGAAAAGTGTGGTCATGGATATTGTGGTAGATGATGTCCCCCCTAAGTTTGGGATGCTCTTGTCTAGATCTTGGATCAAAATATTAGGGGGAACTTTGAAGATGGACCTTTCATATGCCACTATTATTGTGTTTGGGTGGGGACATAAAAGGATTTATAGGGAAGCACAACTTATTTACATTATCAGTGATGAAGAAAATCCTACCAACCATCCCTTTTTTTTAGTTGATGTTGAACTAGGAACCAGTATGTTACAACTCACTGATTCTCCTCAAACACCTATTGATATAAGAAAGCAACCTATTACCTCTTTTGAATATCCTCCTCCCATTACCTTTGTTTAGAAGATGTTTTTTGATGGAGCCTCTTCTAAGGAGAGTGTTGGTGCTGGGGTAGTCTTTATTTACGCTACCCAAGAGACCATATATCTATATTAAAAGCTTGAATTTGAAACAAAAAACAACGTGGAAGAATATGAGGCTCTTGTTTTGGGTTTGAGGGATGCTAAAGACATGAAGATTTAAGATCTAGCAGTGTTCAAAGATGCTGAGTTAATTGTTCACCAAGTCAAAAATATGTATCAAGCTAAGCACCCTAGGTTGAGGGCCTACATAAATGAAGTCATGGATCTTGTTGATAGTTTATTATTGGCTTTTAATATCTCATTTGTTCCAAGAGAGGAGAACATTATGGAAGATTCCTTGGATGTTTTAGAAAGGAAGTTCAAGTTCCCTTTGCCCCCCAATCTCAAGTATTATGTTGAAGTAAAGTGTAGACCCTCTATTCCCGACAATGTCAAACATTGGAAGGTTTTTAAGGATGATCTCGAGATAAAAAGATTTCCTAAGACTGTGGATGAATTTTCTTCTTTACAGATTGATCAATACGAGGATATTGAAGAAATCCCCCATGTTGATATTTTCCTGAATAAAATTGTTGACCAGCATATTGTTCAGTTACCCGATAACCATATTCCAAAGGGAATTGTCCCCTTGGAGATATTCTTTGACATGAATGATGTTGTTGTAAAGGTTAAAGGTTCAACTGAATATATTGATGTGACTGAATGCAATTTTGGAACAGAGGAAGATCCAAAATATGTCAAATTGTCTAGCAGCGTGTTAGAGGAACAAAGGGATGAGTATGTCAAGATTTTTAGAGAGTTTGTGGATGTGTTTTTCTGGAAATATGAATATTTAAGAACATATGAAACCAACATCATTGAACATAAGGTTCATTTGAAAGAGGATACCAAGGCTTTTAGGAAGAAACTCAGACAGATAAATCCCATGTTGTTGCTTATCATGGAAAAATAAGTAAAAACGTTGTTGGATGCCTAGATCATCATTCCTTTGAGATACTCATAACGGGTGGCTAACTTGGTTCCTGTGAGGAAAAAAAAGGAGAAATCAGGTTGTGTGTTGATTTCATAAATTTGAATAGGAGCTCCAAAAAAGATAACTACCCCTTGCCAAAGATGGAGCACATTTTGCAAAGAGTGATTGGTTCATATAGGATGTATATGATTGATGGCTTATCTGGATACAATAATATCTTTGTCCTTCCTAAATATAGAGAGAATAAAACCTTCACTACTCCTTGGGGAACATTCATGTATGCTAAAATGCCCTTTGGATTGATGAATGCAAGAGAAACCTTCCAACGAGCCATGGACATCACCTTCATTGGGGAGAAAGACAATTTTGTAGTCATATATTTGGATGAAATTACCGTGTTATGAAAATATAACAAAGAGCATTGTCATCATTTGAAGAAGGTCTTCCTGAAATGCAGAAGGTTTGGTCTCTCCCTCAATCCTAGGAAAAATTTGTTTTCTATGAAGGAGGGTAAATTATTGGGGCATATTGTGTCAACAGAAGGGGTAAGACTTGATCCAAGCAGAGTAGAGGCCATCCAAACCTTATATTTTCCTAGATCTAAGAAGGAGGTTCAATATTTATAGGGTAAGATCAATTTTCTAAGAAGGTTCATCTCTTTGTTGAATTAGTGAAGTACATTACAACTATGCTCAGAAACAAATATGAGATAAAATGGACTTCTGAGGCTTGAGATAATTTTGATAAAAAAAAGGGGGATTTGACTGAAGAAACTGTGTTCATCAACCCTGACTATTCTAAGGAATTTATGATATTTTCCATTGCCTCATTTGACACAGTGGCTGATGTTTTGATACAAAAAAATACAGACGACTTAGAGAATTCTATTTCCTTTTTTAGTAGAGCATTGAGGGATGCAAAAGTAAGATATGATATCATGGATAAGCAGACATATTATTTGGTCAAATCCCTCAAGGATTTCAAAATATATGTTCTGCATTCAAAAATCATTTCATGTGTTCCCTCAGCCTCAGTAAAAGACATATTGATCCAACCTGACATAGATGGGAAGAGAAGCAAATGGATTGCTAAAATTATGGAATTTCACCTTGAAATAAATCCCATTAAATTGGTAAAAGGACAAGGCTTATCCATGTTGTTGTATGAATCAAATTGTGAGGTTTTAGGGGTTAATTTCATGAACATAAACTCAGAAAATCAACAAGATGATAATGTTGATAAATACTCTCAGGTCAGCCTCAACTTGGAATAATGTACCTTGTATAAAGACATCATACATTTTCTTCAAAAGGTGCATCCTCCTGATGGTTTAGATAAGAACAAGGTAAAATATTTGAAAGTAAAAGAAAAAAAATATTAGCTCATTGATCAGTTATTGTACTAGAAGGATCCTCTAGGGGTTCTGTTGAGATGTCTAGATTCACAGGAGGACCAAAAGGCTATGACTAATTTTCATGACATCTTATGTGGGGGACATCACTTTTGGAGGACCACAATGTATAATATCCTTAGAGCTGGGTATTTTTGGCCCAAAGTTTTTACTGATGTTTGTGCTAATATTAGAGCTTGTGTTAAATTCCAAAAGTTTTCTGGAAAGCAACAGCTCAAATCTTTTCCTTTAAAACATGTAGTGGTTTTTGGAGCTTTCCAACAATGGGGTCATGACTTCATTGGGAAATCCACCCAGCCTCAAGTGGTCAGAAAAGGTGTATTTTGACTTCCACTTATTATTTCACCAAATTGATATAAGCCATCCCTACAAGGAATGCCTCCTACAAGGTAATCATTAGCTTCCTTGAAGATATCATGGCCATATTTGATTTTTTGAGTAGGATTGTTACTGACAATGTTTCCTCCTTCAAATATGAACCATAAATCAAATTATGTGAACTGTACGGAATTACATTAATCCATTCTAATTCTTAATACCCCCAAGTAAATGGTTTTGGTAGAGTCCTCTAACAAGAGCCTCATAAATATCATCAAGAAATTGTTAGAAGACAAAAAGAAGGCATGGGACTCAAAGGTGAAATTTGTATTATGGGTTGATAGAGTCACAAAAAATAGGTCACTGGGTGTTTCCCATTTTCATATTGTATATGGGGTTGAGGCTATATTTCCTACTCATCTTGCCTTGCCTGTGGAAAAATTCCTCTAGGGCTACCATGGAGAACCTGATGATATGGTCAAGTGGATACTGTAGTTCATAGAAGTATAACATGATAGGGAGAAACTACTTAATAAAGTTTAGGATCATCAACAGAAAATAAAACAATCCTTTGAATAGGGGGAAAGCAAGGAACATTTTCATTTGGGTGATCTTGTGCTCAAGTGGGATGCCCCAAGAAAGACAAAGGAAAACATGGTAAATTCAAAGCCTTATGGATTGGTCCTTTCAATATTTTGCGGGTATTTTCAAATAACACCTATAAGTTGCATAGCTTGGAGGATTATGATTTTTTTGGTGGCCCTATCAATGGGAACTTTTTGAAAAAATATTTTTCCTAAGACATGATTGGATTTCTACCATTGTAAGTACCACTTCCATTTTATTTTATGTTTGAATAAGAGACTCCATGACCCAAAGACTAAGGCACTAGAATTTTGCATTGTTGGTAGCTCGCAGGGAGCATGCCATCCCCTGTGGAGCCAATGTTCTCACATGAAGTTGTCCAGGGTCACAGTTGACACCCATGAGTGTAAGAAAGCAAGCAAGTACAGTATGTAGCGAAAAAAATTCCTTGTTCTTTTCAATTTGGTGTTGTCTCTAGAAATAGTTGGAAGGTTTCCACAGTTGGCATGAGGATAAAACTTTGGTTGGGGCTCTAAAAAATTCATTGCGACCAGATCACAGATCATGATCGGATCAATGGCCACAAATCATTTCAGCACCACAGGCTGCATAGGCATTAAAATTAGAAAGGTGGGTATCGATGTTGTCTCTCTTAAAGAAAATCTATCTCGCATGATGAAGAAACCCTCCATGGAGGAAGAAAATAAAAATTATGGAGAAGATGATTCTTTCAATTGGTTGCTAAAGAAATATCTCATGCAAAAGAGGGATGAAATGATGGAGAATTTTTCCCAAATCCTTCAACACTTGTCGATAGAAACATGCGCATATTCATAAAACAACCACTTTGGAAGCACCTCTCCTTTCAAGGTACATGTTAATTTTGATATTCCCATATTTGAAGGTCATATAGATGTGGATGCCATAGAAAAATGGCTAATCTATTAGAAGGTTATTTCTCTGTTCACCATTTTTCTGATAGGGGAAAGATCACCTTCGCAGTCCTTAAACCTCTCCCCCATGTCAAACATTGGTGGGAAACTAACTGGGAGCAAAGTTACACAGAAGAGTCTGGAATATATGGGGTCGATCCCACTCGGGTTTTTTTTTGGACACAGTAAAGGAACAATATTACCCTATTTGAAAATATGAGTAGTAGTATATGAGATGGACCAAACTGCGGCAAGAGAGGGGACAAGCAGTTCCAAAGTTCACCAATACCTTCCATACCTTACGCACCAAGCTAGATATCAAAGACTCCGAACAACATTTGGTTCTGAAATACTGTGGGGCTTTACAAAGATACATCCGAACTGAATGTATTTTCTATACATCTCATCACTCAGTGCTACTTATCGATATGTTATTAAAATCAAGAAGAAATTTAAGAACCAGAATAAACGGGACTTCAGGTTTGAAAATACGCAAAACCCAAAGTATGATAAATATGACCCTAAAAAACAGTCTTTTGAAAACCAATCCAAGACACATAAAAAGAAGGGTCACATGAAGATGAAGAAGGACACCGAAAAATGGTGTGATTTCCACAAAATCCCCTGGCACAACATTGATGAATGTGCCTCAAAACACTCATTGGTGGCCGAAATCAAAGATAAGGAGTTGAATCCTAATTCAAAATCTGATTTAGAAAATACTGACAGAAGATAGATCATCGATGTAGACCCCACTTTTATTGTTGTGACTATAGTAATTCAACCAGAAGAACCAACAGATCCTAAAGAGGGGGAGCGCCTTTTTCATTCACAGATGTGAGTAAAGGGGACCCCGCTACATTTTATTGTTGATAATGGAAGCTAGAATAGCCTCATCTCAACATAGGTCATCAAACAATTTGGATTGTCGACAGCACCACACCCACAACCATACAACATCGAGTGGTTTCGCTAGGGATGATATCTCTATGTCATCCACCAGTGTTGATTTTCATACAACATCCATCCCTTTAAGAATGAGGTATTATGTGATGTTTCCCCACTGGATGTATGTGATGTTCTCTTAGGCCAACCATATATGTGGAAGCGCCATGTTATCTATGAGTCTCGACCCCATAGTGTAATTGTTACTCTGGGGGATCGTCTCTATAATATACTAGAGGTGGTTTTGACTATTGTCCCACCTAAACAGTGCCGCAAGGTAGTATCTTGTACTAAAAAAATTAGCTTCTTCACAATATGTTCAAAAGGTGTACAAAAGGATACTGCAACCACTACAGCCTTGGCCCAAGCACCTTCTATCCAATAGAAACGGGTCGATAAGACTGTAGCAAAGAACAAATATTACTTATGCACACAGACATCACATTTATCCAAACTATTTAAAAAGGTACAACCCTTCCAGCAATAGGTTTGTGACAACCTTCAAAAAGATAAGTTGTGCAAATTCTCTGACAAGGCAAGTAGTTCATCAAGATGCATATTAAGTAAACTCTTTTCCCTCTCCCTCGGGCACTCAATGAAATGGAGACCATGTCTTCCTAAGTAGGGAGGATTGATCTAGGTGTTGTTGGGAAAAATACCCTACAGACTAGCAAACTAGGGTCAGACTTGCATGCAGATTTTGACCGTAAAGAAATTACTTTTTAACCTACCACCCAAAACTTAAACCCCTCTTTCATGATACATGCATGGAAAGGAACTACTAACCTTGTTATTGATGTTTGGTGTAGATCCTCCATTGCGCTTTGACCGCTTGCTTTCACTACTCATTCCAAAGATAACCTACAATCAAGACAAACAACTATGCACTCATGCTACTTTTCTACTTGAGGGTTAGAAATTAAGCATAAATTAAACAAACCATAGATAAATCATGCGTTGGGACGAGAAAAGTATTCTTTTATTATTTGAAAAATGAGTCAACTTACAATCAAAGTCGAGACCGGCCACCGCTCCTTGATCCTGATCCTAGGCTCCTCCTCTTCTGTCCTCCAACTGCTTTTCGTTAATTCTCCTTTGGCTTGAGGAAAGGCTAAAGGGTTGGGAAAATGGATTCAACAAACGGGTAGAGTTTCTTCGCTATATTTTTCCTCCTCCAAATGGTACCCCTACCCCTACTTTTATAGGTTAGAAGGAGCTAGGGTTTTGGATGAACCCTCGGCCATGCATGGCTAGGAGTTTCAGTTAACCGACCCATAGCTTTTTTTCCCATCTACATCTTTCCTTTTTTTGTGATTCTGAAGGTACACACGGGTTGTAGTGGGCCTGCTAGTGTGGACTGTTACATACACACGAGCTGTAGTGGTCCAGCTAGCATGTACTTTTAAAAATGGAGTTTTTAGAAGAGTTGTTCAGTAGTTTTTGGCAAAGAAGGGATATGAGTTGGCATGATGCCAGGTAAGCATGTGTGGTGCAATTTAGGGTTATAACAGATTCCCCCTAAT
This sequence comes from Picea engelmannii, assembly GCA_009831015.1. Taxonomy (NCBI): domain Eukaryota; kingdom Viridiplantae; phylum Streptophyta; class Pinopsida; order Pinales; family Pinaceae; genus Picea; species Picea engelmannii. The sequence goes on along the minus strand of WSFP011502422.1, from coordinate 4,365 downwards.
GTGTGAGGTCAGAAGAGCATCTGATGGCTGAAATACATTACCAATGTTTTACCAATATTTACTGATGTGCTGAATGAATGAGCCCAAGGATCAGGAACCAGGAGGTGCCATCTGCAAAATAAAAAATGTCTCACTGAGGAGGGCATACCCATGCTCGGGATAAAATATAACCATGGCTACCAATCAAATACACTATAGATCTATGTCAAATAGCTATAAAGAGTAGCCGCGAATAATACACATCGGAGCTACATCTCGAAATCAGAAAGATAGACATATAGAGTACCCATCTTCTAGAAGCTAATTCGACCTGATGGTTGTACTTCAGAGCTCGAGAAACAACTTCAAAATCTTCTAAAACTCCGGTAGGAGTGTAATATGAGTGTACGACTGCACTACCCAGAGGTCTTCGACGACTCGTCAGTTATGGACTTGATAATCTTGATGATCGGACTGAAGGCTTCAGTGATTTCGAACAAAGACTTGATTGGAAATTCAGGATGGTTGGGTATGTGGACAAGAGACATATTATAGAGGGGTCGACTCAGGCTTAGTGACAAAATTCCCTTGGATAAGAGCATGACAAGTGATAAGACTCAGATTGCATATATGTTAATCATAAGTCTATGAAGCAGGAGGCAATGCAAACTCTCCATATGTTTGGAAGAGTAACCAAATGGTGGAGGACACAACTCTATATAGTGAGGAAAATCTTCCTAAGGTCGTACTACATCCCATAGTCTGATGATCAAATGGACAGATGTGATTTATCCAAGGGTGACTCATTATGCTGCCAATAAAGAAAATACTTTTCCCATCCTCCTTTTTCGGTATATTTGATTTTTTTGTTCTTTTTGGTAATTTTTGAAAAAGAATAAAGGAATATTACGTTACAATGGAGGAACGAGTACTATAAACATACAAGCTCGAGGCACAAGGACAAGAATAATGTTCTGGTAAAATGATACTCGGGAAAAATACTCCAGCGGCCAAAGGTGTTAAGACACAGAAGCAAACTGTTACAAGGCTAGTGGGTAAGGTATGCAAATGCAGTTGATAGAACACACAATGGTAACGTCCTTTGATGTAAGTTTAACGAGCCTAGAGAAGGTAAGATCGATGGTTTTTCATATCTAGAGAGTCTGAAAAATCATAAAAGGAGACTCCGTTGGGGTACCTTTTTCGACAATAGTCTAGTCGGTTCGAAAAAGGGATAAACTATCACTGATTAGACGTCAATTCAAAACCATTTTAATGAGTGTGACCAGGACAAGATCACTCATCTATTTTTTCACTTTTAAGGAGTCTAAAAAAGCTTAACTATGGACTCCGTCAGGAATATTCTTCTGGACCAATTTAACGAGTGTGAAAGAATAAGGTCACTCAGCGATGTTTTCAATTTTAGGGAGACTGAAAAGAGCTTAAATATGGACTCTGTGGGGGTTTCTTTTTCGTAAATTTAGTCCTTCAGGCCCAAAAAAAGGAATAAAATTATACCTGAGAGTACTCTTCTAAAGAATGGGAATTCGATAGAGTATACCTTTGTTCGTACAGTTGACTCTCTAGATCGAAAAAGGGGTAAACTACCGCCGGACAGACGTGAATTCAAATTTTAGTTTAACGAGCGTGAAAGGCCACAAGATCACTCGACAATCTTTTCATGTTTAAAGGGTCTGAAAAGGGCTTAAAAGAAGACCCGTTTAAGGAATGTTCTTCTGGACCAATTTAATGAGTGTGAAGAAACAAGGTCACTCGACAATTTTTTCATATTTAAGGAGTCTAAAAAGGGCTTAAATAAGACTACACAATGGTTACTTTTCTTAGTTAATCCAGACGATATTGAAAAGCATAAATGCAGTCTCACCGGATGTTTCTTTTGGATCTCAAAGCAAGCTTGAAAAACAACAAAGTTAGCTCATGATAGACTCTTTGTGGATCGATGCCTAGCATCTCCTCGGGGGAGTTGTATGCTCCGACGAAAACATTGTCTATGACACCAAGGGGTTTGGAGATATTGATAGGTATCATTTCAGCAATGGCTGCCATATTACCCTCAACATAGATCTTGTGTGTAGCTAAGGGATTAGTATGACAAGACCTATCTCCAGTCATAGTCATGGTGAATTCTCCTGCTTTGATTTGGCTTAACTTTGGGAGGAAATATGATTTGTGATCAATATCGTCCCAAGGTTTGTATGGACTAGCCATTGCTTCGATTACTGCTTCGTCAGAAGGCAAGACTAAGTCTAACGAATCGATGTTAGCAAGGGAACCCTGAGCCCAAATTGGCTCTAGAATTGGATCTAACTCTTGTGCAGGAGTTGGATCAAGGTTAGTTGAAGCTTGCTGGCCTAAAGAGTACATTGCCTCAGTAGCATACAAGGGCATGGATATGCCGAGGTGCCCTATCTCATCCATCGTGGCGGATGGGGAAGGGAGAATCCAAGGATCCTCAAAGTAAGTCGTGCAGGACGACGAAACTTGAAAAGTATCAACCTTATGGTGATTAGATATAAATTTGACATCGTCATGAAGATGTGGGTAATTGAAGGTACCCATCAAGGATGGGCACAAACCAAATCCTACGTTACTGACACCTGGTTGAAGATTGTCAATCATGGGAACCGTGGATTCCCCCAACGCTGGGTCAGGTATGGAGAAAGACAGTTGATCAATGGTCACTATCCGGCCCTCATGTGGAAACAACAAGACTTGGAAAACTGTAGCAACCATAGCTTGCATATCATAAGTCCAACTCCGTCCTAACAAGAGGTTATAGTCAAGGGGAGCATCGACTACCTCGACCTCGACACACACGGTTTTTCCTCCTAACTGCACAGGGAAGGAAGGAACGATTCCATGTGGTCGAAAAAAATGACCATTGAAAGCAGTAAGGAGAGTAGGTGATGGAGACAAAGTGGGCTGGCCAATGGCCTTCCAACATGCTAACGACATAACGGATGTTGATGCGCCCTCATTGACCACTGTGCAGAATATATTCCATGTAAAAGTTTTCATGGGATGGGCCACTACTATCTGAAATGCTACGTGGTAAGGCATACGAGGTTTTAAGTCAGTTGTATCTAACATGATGGTACCTGGGTTACAAGTCTCAGTAGATCGTAAAGAAGTTAACAAGGTTTTCCTCCAAGCAGGGCAGCTTTGAAGGACTTCCAAAGTAGACATCACATAAGGGGTTTGTGATAAATCCTCCACCACAGAGTAATTTTGGGTGGCCCTTGCATTTGAGTTGTGAGAAGCTTTCTTAAATGCACCCTTTGGAATGCGTTTCATTGTTTCTCCCAATGTCTTCTCGATCTGTAGAGAAAGATATGGGAGTTCATCTTATTTACCCTTCTCAGAGGCGCTTGGTTTACTATAGTCATGCACTCTAGTCATTATGAAAGTATCACCCCTAACCATATATACATTCACAGATGAGGGATTGTTTGGAGGAGGGAAGGTTTCTTGGCTGCCCCCTTTTGGCACTTGTAGAGGATTGAGTTAAATTTTTCCCATGTTGAAAGGGATTAGTCAGCACTGCTTGTTGTTGTTGTGTGACAAACTTTTGGGCCTCTACAAGTCGAGGACAAAGATAGGTCGGGTGATCTTCCACACACAAGTTGCACGGATACCGTGCCTTCTGTTTTTCTGTAGTGTCCCCGCCAGCATTATCAGTGGGTTTTTATCCCCCTTACCCTTCTTTCGTTGTTTTTTCTTCCCTTCAGGCTACTGGGTGGCCTTTGGGTTAGTCGACTGCACAGAGTGTACTTCCAACGTTTGGGTAGGAGGAGCAACCAAAGAAGTAGTCTGGCTGGCCATTGAGTGTTGTATAGATAACTATTGCAATTGCTTTGTCAATTGCTCAGTGGGCTTGGTTTGTGCTGAACCAACAATACCATCGGCATGTGGTCCAACTCTCTCTCTAGTTTTATCCAGTATCAATCGTGGTGCATTCGACAGGATGTTGCATAATAAACCAGACAGAGAATAGATGAGCTCAAACTGTTGAGCCCTCATGATGGCATCTTCTTCGGAGAAAACTCCTGAAGTCGCGACATCTTTGGATAATTGTGGGACTAAAGACTTAAGGAACCACTCAGGCAAGAATGCTGGTGGGACTGGTACTTTGATTAGACTCTTTCGGTGTCTCAACTCTCGGATATGATTGGAGATATGGTCTGTTGTTGTCTATTCAAAATTGGAAAGAAGCTCTGTGCCATCGTCGTATCTCACAGGTAACTGGAAATGGTTAAGGAAGGCCATCGCCAGTTCACCAAAAGAAGAGTATCTTGAGGGATCGAGCTCGATGTACCATTTCGCGACACTCCCGATAAGAGTGTGTTGAAACAATCACAACTGTAC
>WSFP011502419.1:0-13740 GCA_009831015.1 Picea engelmannii | reverse complement strand
TTTATCCAGTTCCCCCTTTCACCATGAGAAAGCTTGCTTATATATCCTTGGAGAGGCTCAACCACTTGAGATATCTTTGGGGTGAGTTGAGGATTTTCCTCCTTGAGTTAGGGATCTTCCCTAAGATCATGGTTGGACTAGGGATTCAAATCCAACTACCTTCCAAGAATGAAAAGATATTTCCCCCATTCTCCTCAACAAACCAGCTGCTGCCCAGAATAGGTAGCGCTCCCTTAAAAAGGCCATCAGAGCGTTATAACGCTCCTTAGTAGGCTTTAGGGGGGTGACAACACTCCTGAGAGTAGGAGAGCTCCTTCAAAAGGGATAATACAATGTTATAACACTCCCAGATAGACTATAGGGGAGCACCATCACTCCTGAGAGAGGTATAGGGGAGTGCTCTCCTCCAAAAAATTAGTTTTTTGGGTTCTTTCAGATGGCAAGAGGTACATAACTCTAGTTAACCATTCCTCCTCTTCCAAATCAAGTGTTTGTGTGTGTCAAGTTTCCTTCTCATGTCGTTATAGGAACAAAATAGGCATCATGACAGTATGATTTCCTTGACACTTGCGACACTTGTGAGAAAAATGAGACACTTGTAATGACGACACTTGTGACACTATCGAAGTGAGTAATTTCAATGTGTAAAATATTTCCCCCCAAAGTATGAATTTAGAAGATGAGAAATGATAAATGAAATTTTTTGTAGACTTTCAAGCAAGGGTATAGACGCAGAGAACCTGACAGAAGCTGCACACAAACATACAACAAATATTATGACATGTTTCAAACCCAAGGCAGGCATACCTATGCTTGGGTGATCAAGACTTGCAAGATATGGCCGCCATAAAATACACCTCAGATCCATAATTGTATTGATAAAAGGTATAGCCACCGAGGATACAGTGTGGATCTATACTCTTATGAACTGAAATGATCGTAGCCATGAGGAATAAATAGTGGATATACGAGATGACAAGACATAGGCATGACCAATACAAAGTGGATCTATGTGACAGTATATGTGTCATGGTTCAAGAGAAACTCCATCGCAACCTGGGCAAAGTACATATCAGAGTGATCACTCAACACAGGGTCTTCTTACCAATCTCGATGTAGTATGAATCTAACCATGTGAATATATGTCCTGATGTTGAACATGGAAGAAACCACTTGATTACCAGTCAATGATGTAAACCGTTAACAAGTGTGAGGGAGATCACCATTAATGTCAATGATTCCCAAGGTACTCTAGTACATTCCAACGAATGTGAATGGATGAGATGAAGTCAAACATCCATGGAATCATCCGATCAGAGGTCAATGATGTAAACTCACTGTCGAATTTGAGGAGGCCTGCCATTGAGGCATGCAGGTCCCAAAGTACTAACTGGTTTGTAAGTCTAGTTCCTGGATAATGTGTTGAAGTCAACAGGAATAGACTCGTCGAAGGAGGGCCTTGATGTATCCCCCATCAACGACACGAAATGGACATAGAGATGTAATTGGTAGATCAAATGAACATGGATTGACATGGGTATTGAGACAAGATATTTGTGGTGGTTGACTCTCGAGGTGGATACTTCCCTTGAACACTGAGGCACAATAGCAGAAACATGACATGGACCAAAACACGATGATGCAGTGGATATTATAACTTTCGTCGGGTGACCCAAAGGAGTAAAATATACTCATAGGATTGGCTCAATTCAGAGGTTCAGTGGATTAATATGTGCACAAAGATAAAGTGTCGTGTTCAAGGGAGACACTAAGAGTTACTTGGTAATGTTCTCAAAAAACTGCTTGGCTTTCTTCTTTCAATTTTTCCCCCATCCAGATAGACGAGTACCTCTTTTTAATTTAACGAGCTTGAGGAGGATAACACATGATCGATAAAACTCACCTTCGGTAAGTTCCTCTTCCTTTGTTTAACGAACTGGAAGAAATAAGGGTTCGGTCCCATATGGGCCTGTCAATGTTTCTTTTAACGAGTCCAAAGACAAAAAAACTCGAAGGTTTTTCATGATTATAGAGTCTGGAAAAACACTTAAAAGAGAACTCTCTTAGTTCCTTTTTCATAAAGTAGTCTGATGAGACCAAAAAAGAGATAAACTATCGCTCAAAAAATGTTTTCTTCAAATACTTTAATGAGCATGAAGAGAACAAGGTTTATCGGTAATCTTTTCATGTTTAGAGAGTCTGAAAAGAACTTAAAGATGACTCCAATGTTGTCCTTTTTCGTAATGTTAGTCTCGCGAGGCCGAAAAAGAGATAAATTATCACTCGAAAGATGCCCTTTCAAACCTTTTAGCGAGTGGGAAAGGAAGCAATATCACTCGACAATATTTTCATGTTTAGATACTTTGAAAAGAGATTAAAGGAGACTCCAGGGGGTTCCTTTTTCGTGTATCCATACAGGTCCGAAAAAGAGATAAAAGTCTACCCAGATGTATTCTCATGTATTTACAAGCACGAGAAAGAACAAAGACTAAGCTCGGTATTCCCCCAGCATGAAAGCTAGTGGCTTAACTCCAGAATGATCATCAAAGGCTGGAGACATGCCCTCCAAGCTTCAATTCATTCACCAGCTCTGAGGTCGTCACCAATTTCTCTAGTAGATGAGAAAAAGGAGAAGGGTGGATGAAAAGAAGGTTCAAGAGAGGTGATTGTTTCATTTTTTAATGAGCTTGACACAGGAAAAGAACTATGCTCAAGGCCTCAGTTTGATTTTTTAACAAGCTTGCTACAGAGAATAGAAACTATGCTTGTGGTTGCTTCTTGATCATGGCTTCCAAGAGGATAATGCTCTGGAAGGATACCATGGCAAGGGATAAAACTTAGTCATGGCCTCCAGGAGATCCTCGCTGGATGGAAGATAATCACTCAAGAAGGAACACATGTCGAGGGTCGTGATAGGAGTGAGGAGATCAGGCTCCAATAATCTTACCGAAGAAATCACCATGTCCACTACCAGGTCCAAATCATCGGAAGTTGAAATCATTGGAGATGATGAAAAATCAACACCAGGAGGGGAGATAGACTATATATATTCCTGAATTTATTCACGAGGGGGAAGAAAAGAGGATCGGTGATGGTTATCATCCCAAGATAACTTGTCAATGTGAAGCATCTCCGGAATAGATTCATCAAAAGGAAAAATTGGGGAAATGCAGTCGATTTTTGATGACAAGGAACTCAAGCGTGATTTCATCGAGGAAACGTCAGGCGCCAACAGATGTTGGTCGTTCGACGAGGGAGAAGTGGATTGGGTAGAAACGTATGAAGTTTTGACTAGACTAAGTGGCATGGTGTCACCTAGTGCATTGAATTCCAACGGACGAGGTACAATCCAAGGGTTAGATGATTCCAAAGATTGATAAGCCGCGATCAAAATCATATCGACAGTGGAAATATGATGTGTAGTCGGTGGAAGTGGTGTAGGGAAGGTACCCATGAGGCTAGAATATTTTTGTAAGCCAACACCAACACTTTCATATGTGATCTTGTGGTCTCCCAAGAAAGGAATATTGTTGGTAGCAGGAACGCGAGCATTGGTCATGCAGAAATCCAACTGATCAACAATGACAATTTTTCCTTGATGAGGAAATTGGACACATCGAAAAACTGATGAGAAAATGACAGTCATATCATAAAACCAACTTCTTCCAAGTAACAAGTTGTAATCGAGGGGAGCATCAACCACCTCGACATCAACAATAACATTTTTTCCACCCAATTGGATGGACAGGGACTGTAAAAGCCCATGGGGATGAAAACCTCACCCGTTGAAGGCGCGTAACATCGTTGGGGATTTGTTGAGTGCTAGTGATTTCAAACCTTTCCAACACGCCAAAGACATGACACAAGTCGAGGCTCCCTCATCCAGAATAGTTCGGTGGATTTGTTGATTGTGAACAACAACATCAACTTGGAAAGCAAGTTGGTGGGAGAGTCGAGACACATAATTGTCCAGGTTAAACATGATCTGATTGGACGACTCAGGATCAACAGCACCAAGAGCAGCCAAGAGTGTTCTACATTAACTGGGGTAGTGTTGTAGAACTTCTAACGTAGACATAGCACACGGTGCTTTAGCCAAATCTTCAACAATGTTGTAGTTCTAGGCAGCTCATGAACTAGGATTAAAGGTAGCTTTATGTATAGTTCTCTTAGGAGGGTGTAGAATAGAGTCGAATGTGGGTTTCTCAATCAAAAGTGGTCCAGACAGAGGATTAACTGATGGAAGACTAACAGAGGATGACGATGGATCCGGTAAAGTACCGCTATCGTTAGTGTCTTTTCCTTTGTCAGGGTTACCTGGTGTGTCATATGTCTTAGAGCGAGTGGTCAAATTGATCCCATTGAACATATAAATATGTGCACTCGACGAGGCCTCATCATTGGGATTGCTAGAACTGCCCCTAATAGAGGGGGTTTGAGCAACCATGGATTGTTGCTGTGGAAAAGGTTGAGTAAGCACAACAGGTTTTGACTTCCCTTGGAAAATTTTGGCCACTTCATTTCGAAGTGGATAATCTTGAGTGTAGTGATCGTCACCACAAATGATACATGGGAATTTTAGCTTCCGTTGCGGTTGCTTTTCGATAGAATGTGTTTGATTTTTTGGTTGTTCATTATTATTTTTTGATTTATTTTTTGTCTTTTTCTTACCTCCGGATTGTTGTGAAGGGGCAGATTGAACAACATTCACCTCAGAGATCTAAGTTTGGGGAGAGGTAGAGGAGGGTGTAGTTGATTTGGAAAAAGATTGAGTTTTGATGGAACCGGTAACACCATCCGCATGAGATGAGGATGATGGCTTAGAAAGATCAGTATTATCTCGAGAAACATTCAAAAGTAAATCATACAAAGTACCAGATTAGGAATAAACCAAATCTAAATACTGAGCCTGAGCGATGGCTTGTTCCTCTGTGACCGCACCACCCATAGCGACATCGTGAGCAATCGGGGGTAACAGTGATTTAGTAAACCATTCCGCCAATAGTATGTCAGGAATGACTTCCTTGATCATCCTTCGTCATCGCCTCCACTCATGAATATGGTCAGAGATATGCACAAAGTTAGTTTGATGAAGGGAGGTCAAGAGTTTAGTACCTGTCTCGTAGCGAATAGGTAGTTGAAAGTGCATGAGGAAAGACATGGTAAGGGAATTGAAATCATGAAAAGAAGCACGTGGTAGTTCAATATACCACTTTGATGCTAAACCGGTAAGTGTTCGCTGAAAAAGACGCAAGCATATAGAATCATCCATGAGGGAGTTTGATGAACACCACAAATGGAAAGTCATCACATGGTTGTTCAGATCTTCGCCAGGGTTTCTGTCAAATTTCGGAATATCAAAAGGAAGTTTAGCTGGAATGACTGGCCAAACCGGTGAATGATAAAAAGGATCATTAGTTAACCGAGACAATCCTAGGAGATCCAGAGTCACAAGGAAAGGTAGTTGTCGGTTAAATTGTGAATGATACTGATGTAGTATAGGAACACCAGTAGGAACATAGACTGGGTTAGGTGGATAGTTGTAACCAGTAGGTCCTCCTACATACGGTTGTTGCTGGCCAGGATAAGAAGGATTCAATGGTGCATGAGAAACATTGGCATAACCTGGTGGGTTCTGAACATTATAGGCCAGGTGATTTATTTGCTTGTGAGTAGGATAAACATTTTTCCCTTGAGAATGGTAAGGAGTAGATCCCATAGGCGGATACACATGAGGCCCAGGAGAAGGATAAGACTGTGGTCCCGGATAACTCTAGGTGGTGTTTGGGATGCCGCCCGGATAAGATTGCCCGTAAGATGTTCCGGAAGGGACAGGATTGGATACTCCTCCTAGTGGGTTATTATACAAGTGCCCCCCAATGTGGAGTTGAGTAAAAGTGCCTCCTAAAGATACTCCCTAGGATTGTGAAGGGTTTCCAACAAATGAGGGTTTCCCCCCTTCCAGTGGTAGATTTACGACCGAGGTGTGACTGGAAAATGAAGGTTTCCCTCCAGGAGGAGCATGAAAAGTGGGTTGTCCCCTGGGAGGGGTAGGCCCGCCATGGAAAGGTAGTCATCTAGGAGGGAAAGGTTTATTGGATGGTGGTTTCCCTCTAGTCGGTTGTGTTTGGACAGCAGGGGTCTGTGTTCTCGGGTGAGAAGATGTCCCAACAGGATCATGTGGAACATGTGGAGCTGTAGAGTAAAAGCTTGTAGAAATGGGGGTAGAGATTGAAGTGCTTTGGGGATGAGTAGAGGTGATGAGTCCAGCATTAGGATGGACTTGTGCTAGTGTAGCAGTAGGGTGAATAACCTGATCGACTGGGTGATTCATGGTTTGACCGGATGGTCCTATTTCACTAGGAGGGTCATGAGGTTGAAAGGTTTGTCGAATAGATTCGAAATGTTCATAGAGATCGCGTCCCGATGAAGTCCTCCATACAAAACAAGCAGGTGTGGGATTGGTTTCTACTGTGGTGCTAGGATGAACAGGATTCCTATACTCATCACCAAAGATTGGTTCTGTGGATCCCATATATGTTTCAGTAAAAATCCCCTCCGGTAATCGTGGGACCTCTTCATCTATGACGTTCCTAAGGGAGTCTAAATGAACAAAAAGTGGTTCAAGAGGGGTTATCGACACAGATGCAGTTGGATTTTCAACCATGACCAAAGTGCCTTCTGGGTTATCTAACGGAGGAGCAATAGCACTTCCAGCGTCAGATTGATTTTCTACCTCTCTACGGTAGTTTTCTTCTGGAGGGTTAAGAGGTAAGGGTTGATAGCCTTCTAGAGGTATCCCTTGCATCCTACATGATCGATGAAGACCTTTATCGTCTACGGGCTCAATTGTGGAGAAAAACAGAACACACTGAAAATCTAGGGCCAACTAACAAAAAGAAACAATATGCGCTAATAAAATCTAGGAATCAACCAAGAAGACAAAACTTCTCTCGATGATCGTACTAGTTGGTGATGAAATCCAATGTCGCGTGATCAAGTCGAGAAGAGGCTAGGATATGGTGGAACAGTTACAATGGTGACCTGCTTAACAGACTTTCACCTTGGTGAAAGATTCCACGCAGTAATTGTGGATTTACCCTCCAAGGAGCCCGAGTGAGTTTGACCAATGTTTGTTCCAGGTACAGTGAGACTTCCCTTCATCGTCACCTTATGTAAGTACCTAAATATTATGGCAACTAAAGACACCAATTCACAGTGAGTCCCTGGGCGAGTATAGTCAACAGTTCGATCCGAAACGTATGGGCAGGATAACAAGTCCGAAATCAACTCGAGAGGCTCCCACACATAATCGTGGATATACCTCCAAGCGACCCCCAATATACGATCCAACCACTACAAAAACTTGAACCACAGAGGGATAATCTCTATAATTCACCCGAATGCGACCTCGTGCATAACCCCTGTGTGAGAAGGGGATCCTAGAAAACCAATACGACAATTGGATTTGACTCTCCCTAGCTCAGGACGCTAATGTTTGTTTTGAAAACTTTGGAGATTTGTAATCACAGCCTAATCCAAAGTGCTAACCCTAGTCTACTGTTGGTGGAAGATCGTAAAAACAAAAATGTTCTAGATAATTTTTAATTAGCATTCGTTTTACAACTGTTATTTACTCAAAGGGTGCGCAAAAGTGAAACTAATGGAATGAGGACTCAATTCTCAAAAAGATGCATAAAAGATGATAAGAAATCGCTTCTTTTAATGAATGCCTATTTAAGGGAAAGAGAAAGAGTCATTTTCACTTTCAAACACTAATATGAAATGTCCTCTATCAATTGGTTCTCAATCGAATCCAATGCAATGATAAAACATTTTCAAAAACGCCTTCTAATATGCAAACTAATCATTAAAATGTATTGTTTTTTTGCGTTTGTATGCGAACGATGATTAATCCCATGCAAAGACTTCTCTTACCAACTACCCTTTCAGATCAAGGAGACTCAGACAAGCATGATCAAATTTTTCACACATGACACATACCCTCTTGCTATGATTGAAACAAGAAGCAAACAGAAGACGAAAGATAACAAAGAAAAATCAAACAATTCACACAAAAGAGAGATGTTGAAGAAAAATGTCCTCAAAGAACCAAACAAAATGATTCACAGATTTCTGATGCCCTTCACGAGAGTTCCTGCTCAGTTAGACAAGAGAGAAAAAGGTAGTGGATCGATTCCAAGCTCTCAATAGGAGCAAAGACTCAAAATAAGGGAGAAGGTCACAAGATATGAACATAAAAGTGCCTACTTCTCAGAAAGAAGAGGGTCAAATGTCATTGGGAACATGTAATGAAGCATCAAGAAGCTGGACAAAGGCAAAAACAGAGACTGAGTTGCAAAAAAAACAATTCTGAAAGGTAATTTTGCAAAAAAAGAGGTTGGTGCTATGGTGTAAGGGCCACCAGAGCATTATAAAGATCTTTTTGAGACCTTTAGGGAGTGTTGGCACTCTGCTAACATGGGCATAGGAGCGCCAGGCTTAAAAAGCTCATAAAAATGTCCAAAAACCCAAAATTTCAGTCTAATTTTAGCAATCAAGCTGAGTGTGATGGGGTAAAGAGTCAATCAGCATATGAAATCAAACATATGGGGTGAACAAGGTCTGAAAACAACAAAGGGAAAGACAAGGTCTATGAGGAAAAAATCAAAACCAAAAGTTTTGATTCGATCCCCAGTATGGTCGCCAGTTTATGTTGAAGGAAAATCTTCCTGCAAACAAGTAGATCTATTCAAAGAGCTAGACTCTTAACTCTAAGACAAAAAGTGCTTACCATGGTCACTGACCACCTTTTAGGCCTACAGAAACTAATGCATGAAGAGGAAGGAGGAAAGACGTACCTTTTACCGGTGTTTGTCCCTGTAAGCTTCGAGTTGAACTCCAATCTTGAGCTCCTCTATAAGCCCTTTTACCGGTGTTTGTCCCTGCACGCTCCAAGTTGAACTCCAATCTTGAGCTCCTCGATAAGCCCTGTAGACAAAAAAAGTACAACCACTTCCTATTCTATCGAGATTAGTTCAAAGCAAACCTATCTACTTAGAGACAAATTCGTGTAATGTCAAACACAAATTAGAAAGAAACAGGCCAAGCATATTACATTAATGAGGACAAAACGTTACTTAAAACCATAGATGGAATGCATCATTTTCGTCAAATTCTCTTTGCCTAACCCTTGCTCAAAAGATCCACGATCARAATGACGATAGCTTTGYTGATTAGCCTCCACTTCACTGTGTGTTCCCTATGAGATCATAGGTTTCATGCTTCTCATCCCTTCTCCAAATATCACTTATGAGATCATAAGTTTGGTATCATTCTTTATCCAGTTCCCCCTTTCACCATGAGAAAGCTTKCTTATGTAGCCTTGGAGAGGCTCAACCACTTGAGATATCTTTGGGGTGAGTTGAGGATTTTCCTCCTTGAGTTAGGGATCTTCCCTAAGATCATGGTTGGACTAGGGATTCGAATCCAACTACCTTCCAAGAATGAAGARATCTTTCCCCCATTCTCCTCAACAAACCAACTGCTACCCAGAATAGGTAGCGCTCCCTTARAAAGGCCATCAGAGCGTTATAGYGCTCCCTAGTAGGCTTTAGGGGGGCACCAACACTCTTGAKAGTAGGARCRCTCCTTCAAAAGGGCTAATATAGTGTTATAACGCTCCCAGATAGACTATAGGGGAGCGCCAACACTCTTGAGAGAGGTATAGGGGAGCGCTCTCCTCCAAAAACTCAGTTTTTTGGGTTCTTTCAGATGGAAAGAGGTACATAACTCCAGTTAACCATTCCCCCTCTTCCAAATCAAGTGTTTGTGTGTGTCAAGTGTCCTTCTCATGTCTTTATAGGCATGACATAGGCATCATGGCAGTATGCTTTCCTTGACACTTGCAACACTTGTGAACAAAATGTGACACTTGCGAAACTTGTAATGATGACACTTGCGACACTATCAAAGTGAGTAATTTCGATGTGTAACAACAACCTACAATGCACCCATTGTAACTTACTCATATTTATCTAACATTCTCCTTTCTCATAATACAATATTCACAATGATACACATCTGCAACACAATTGCCTCATAAAAGAGGGTTACCTTCTAGGGAAAAAAACCCTAAAATAACTTCTATCGTCAGATCTACGAACTTATATTGAACGGTCCATATTTACTATGAAATTACAATACACATTTACAAGGAATTTTTTCCTTCGAGGGAAAGCACACTATGCAACCCCCCACGTGAAGGGGTGTACAATATTCATGGGGTATAAACACGACTGGAAACAAATATCTCTGAATCAGGAAGATAAACAAACTCCACAAACAACAATATCCCACTTGGAGACTAATCAAAACAACTCCATCATTGTTTTACTTGTTAGCCTATGATCCTTCTTGGACTTGTAAAATATCTCATCTTCACCTTCATGCTTGAAAACCAACTGAAACTGAGCAGGAACTCGGTTTCTCCCTGGTTACTCCCTTTGTTAACATATATGCAGGATTCTAGCTAGTGTGTATCTTTTCCAACTTCAAATGTCCATCTTCTAAGATGAATCATATGAAATGGTACCTGAGTTTTATATTCTTAGTCTTTGAATGGAAGGCTAAGTTCTTTGCACGATGAATGGCACTCTCACTGTCACAGTACAACCTTCTATTCTCCTTATTCTTTCCCAATTCCTCCATAAACCTCTATAACCAAATCATTTCTTTACTAGCCTATGTAGAAACAACATAATCTTCTTTTGTTGTTGAAAGTTTCACAACCTTTTCCAGTTTTGAAATCCAACTTATTATTGTTCTACCTACAGTAAAAATATACCCTGTGGTGCTCCTCCTACTATCTTTATCACCTACCATATTTGAATCAACATATCCTTGTAGAACAGTGTCTAGACCTCAAAAACATAATGCATCAGTAGAGTAGAAGTACCTCTCAAATACCTTAGAATCCACTTTATTGCCTCCCAATGTTCTTTACTTGGATTTTCCATATACCTGCTCACAACTCCCAATGCATGTGTAATATCTGGTCTTGTGCAAACCATCACATACATCAAACTGCCAACTGTTGATGAATAAGGGACCCTGGACATGTATTCCATCTCCTCATGTGTATTGGGACACATTTTCTTGGTTAATTTGAAATGGTTTCCCTAATTTGTACTAATTGGTTTTTCATTTTGCATTCTAAACCTCTCCAACACCTTATCTATGTATTCACCCTGAGACAATTTCAATTTACAATTTTTTCTATCTCTTGTTATTCTCATACCAAGGATTTTCTTTGGAGTACCCAAATCTTTCATCCTAAATGAATTAGCTAATTTCTTCTTGAGCACATTTATATCCTACATATTATACCCTGCAACAATCATGTCATCTACATACAATAGTAAGATAATATAATTTCTATTTTCTATCCTTTTAAAATAAACAAAGTGATCAGAATGACATCTACTATAACCTTGTTCTATCATAAACATGTCAAACTTCAAATAACACTCCCTTGGAACTTTCTTTAGGCCATACAAGCTCTTCTTCAACCTGTATACCAAATTCTCCTTCCCTTTGACCTCATACCCCTGTGGTTGCTTCATATAAATATCTTCCTCCAAATCCCCATGGAGAAACATTGTTTTTACATCTAACTGTTAAAGATGAAAATCTTCTACTACCACAAGACTTAAAATAGTCCTAATTGAAGTCATTTTAACAACAGGAGAACATATTTCATCAAAATCTATACCTTTGTTTTGCGTAAACCCCTTTACAACAAGTCTAGCCTTGTACCACTT
Source organism: Picea engelmannii (assembly GCA_009831015.1). Lineage (NCBI taxonomy): Eukaryota > Viridiplantae > Streptophyta > Pinopsida > Pinales > Pinaceae > Picea > Picea engelmannii. The sequence goes on along the minus strand of WSFP011502419.1, from coordinate 1,918 downwards.
TTTTCCTCCATCTTCTTCCTTCAACTTGTAAACTCATTTATTCTGCAATGATCTTTTTCCTGCAGGTAATTGAACCAAGTCCCAAGTTTGTTTATTAACTAGGGAATCGATTTCCTTTTTCATGCCTTGCTCCCACTTATTTTTAGTGTCTACATCCATTGCCTCTTCATAACATTCTGGTTCACCAGAATCAATCAACAATGAATAATAAAATGAAGGAGAGTATCATTTAGGGGGTCTACTTAACCTGGTAGATATTCTAACAACACTTGCAGGAGTTTCAGGTACATGTTGCTCCTATTGTTGTACATTTTTATTTTCTAATACCTTTGGAATTTCTTTTTCAGTGATCTCATCAAGCACTGTGTATTATGGTTTTTCTTTTTCTTGTTTCTTTCCCTGCAATTGATATTTGTACATGAACTTCTCATTGTATATGGAATCTCTACTCCTAATTATTTTGTGATTTTCACAATCTGTTAAGCCCTAATATTGGCTCATTACCCCTTAATTGGGGCATATTATATTAGTAATGGTATTTTATTTATGTCGGATTTAGGCCATTAGTTATAATTTAGATTAGTAATTTTATTTTAATTATGTCGGCTTTAGGCCATTATACCTCCTAGTCTCCTATATATACCAAGGAGACATTTTCATTTTGAATCATCTTGTACTTGAACATTTAAGTGGGGTAAAAGGAGGTTGCCCCCTCGAAGAGGCTTATTATCTGAAATTATCTCTTTTTAAAGGTGTTGAGTACTTTTCCTGAGTTTTTTACATGCTATATTGATGTTTGGTTCTTAACATATGGTATCAGAGCTCAAGGTCTTGGGGTTTCGCTGCTACATCTGAGACACCGTGGTATTTTCGCTATAATTTTTTTTCTACAATGTTTCAGAAGGAACGTCTTGGAGGGTATTTATAAGATATATCAAGGTACGTTGGGTTAAAAAATCAGCTCATGAGGCCTTATACTTTTGGAGATACATCATGTACAAGATAGGGTTCTGGAATCATCCTGAAAGGAGTCATTGCAGAAGTTTTTCTATAAACACGTTTCTGTAATGTTTTAGACCCTGAACTCTAGAGGAAATCTACAAAAATTAGTAGTGTATCTTTGGTAAAAATTTCAGCTTCTAGGTCATCTTAAATTTGTAGATACACCCTGTGTAAGATAGGGTATCAGACTAGCCCTATTGACTAGTCTCAAGAAGGTGTTTCAGGTAAAACAATCATAAATTCTTCCTAGAGTATCCAAATTGTGTGGGAATGGTTGCATTGGATTTTGGACAGTCTGTAGTATTTTGGGTATGAGTTTCAGAATTTTATATCAATTATTTTGTGCGGGGCACACTATATAAGTGAGATCTCCTGGAAAGGACAAAAATCGGCAAGTTGTGGGGAAGTTACTGTAAATTACACTTGGCACATACAATTTTGATTAGACCTGTGGCATTGCAGAGAAGAAATATCAAAGAAATACATAAGAGAAAGTTGCATACCCAGAAGGGCCAAAAATTGGGAGATACAACAGAAGAAATATTTTCTAGCAGAACCACCTCAAAATCAAGGTTCAAAAGTGATACTTGGCCAACATGCCACCCAAAAAGGGAACTTTTACACCAAATAAGCCTCCAGAAAATCCTACTTGGACTCTTGATGAAGGTGAAGAAATGCATAGGGACATAAATGAACTACAAGATAAGATGGATTCAATGGAAGCTAAGATGGATTCAATGGAAGCTAATTTGATGGATTCAATAGAAGCTAAATTGGATACTAAGATGGATTCAATGGAAGCTAAGTTGGATACTAAGATGGATTCAATGGAAGCTAAGATCATGGAAGTAATGAAAAATTTCGTAACAGAGAAGACACCCAAAAGTGAAAATTCATCCCATGAAATTCATGATGA
>WSFP011502408.1:0-13741 GCA_009831015.1 Picea engelmannii | reverse complement strand
ACATAGTACAAAGTATTCCCCACTTGTGTTTAGAGGCTCACAAACACAAGGGGACCACTTTCCAAGGTACCCAAATCTCAACAATCTCTGCATGTACTGGAATAATATGCTGGATCAACTAGTAATAAGTATGCATCCATATTCTTTTGGAAAGTGTCAATGATTTTAACTAAGCAGCACTCTGTAGACAAGTCAAACTGCTTTTCCTTTGTAAATGTTTATGATTCTTTGAACTCTTTAGAACTGTTGCAGTTTGCAGAAGTCCATGTGTAGAACTACAAGCCAAGGGAAAGTTGAGAATATGCAAGATTCCAACTGCCACATGTATCAGCACAGACTTCTATGGACACATCCTATCATTCAATACTCTTTGCATAGATGTATGGATGACTTAAGAAGATTCACATGTTTATTCTATTGGTTTTCCCTTACTTGAGATCTGTTTTCTGTGCTTCAGTTTATAAAAACAGATGAATTGCATTATTGTAATGTGTTGGAAATTTCATAAGCCAGCCAAACTAGATGAACCCTTAAGATTCTACATGTAGAGCTAAATTGCTGTTTACATCACCTTTGTTTTAATTTACATGAGATTGAAGAACTAAAACCCAGTGCTGTTTACAATGTACATCACCTTTGTTTTAATTTACATGAGATTGAAGAACCAAAACCCAGTGCTCAGTGATATGCCTGAATGGCAGCCATACATAACACCCAACATAAAAGATGCATGAATAGCCAATTTGACATCTAAACAGCACCTGGTAGACAAAACCCAGATGGCAGAAAGATGCACACAGGTGGACAAAGACAATAAGGCAACCATCAGGTAAGAAAATTAACAGTTTAAGTTTTATAAAGTTCAAGTTTATAAACTTTAAAGTTTTCCATCAAAAGAAAAAATATAGCCAGCAATGCCCTGGACCCAGCGATGTCTGCACCGAAAATGCCCAGCAATTTGGCAGCAAACATCATAAAGATCTCACCACACAACCTACCCTGGAGCATATAGCCGTTTCAAGACTGCAACCATCAAGACAGATGACAGGCAGGAGAATGTCAGGTTGACTCATGTAAACAGTACTCGGGCAGCCATGTCTTCAGCAGCAACAACCAGACACACAACAGAGAATGTTAAATGCACAACAACAAGCAGTGAGGTGGCAGTTTGGAAAAAAAAATTAAAATGATAAAGGAAAAACATGAGGAAAGAGCTGTAGAAATGAGTTTGAATACAAATTCATGGATGTCACCTCTAACATGAGGTTTCACAGATCTATTCTCTGTGAACTTTCAGTGTTAGGGCTGATCTGAAATACTCTATTACAGCAACAAATACTTCAATTCACATCAACCCAAATCACCCCGCAGGTCAAGAGAATAAATACCATATAATTGTACTTCAATGCCAACAAGGTACATCCCTTAAGGCACACTTTTCCAAGCATATAACAGATCTGAAATAACTTTATTGCAGTGGCATTTACAGCAGAAAATCTGCTCCTTTATCCGCTGTGTGTGTTAAACCACTTAACAATTTCAGCAATATAATATGTCAAATCGGCATGAACAATAAGTGCTGGAATCCACCCAAACAAGAAGATAACACAAGCTTGAAATCAAATCTGCAAGTACACAATAATTGGACAGCTGAAACACTTCATTGAGATGGAGTTCGTGTATATACCAACAGCGTATCACTAGCTAGCACAACTCAACCTCTCCAATCCCTAGCTAGGGAAACATAGAAAAGCCCTAGCCACCAACTCTGTCTAGCTAGGATCATGCCTAACCAAAGCAGGTTACTCCACCAAAGATACTACTTGGCACCTACACTTGCATCCCACAAGTGTACAAGGCATCTCCTTCTCTCTCCTCCACAATAAGCACATCAAGTAGCACTAGGGTTTCCAAAAGCCATAAAACCTTGGTCTTCTTCTCTCACAGGAGCTACAAGATAAGATGCTTTTTATGCCCCTCTAGAATTTATGACAAAGCCTAGCTCTTTGTCTCCTTAGGAAAAAACCCTAACGCAAGATTTCCCCTTCAACTTCCTCCAAGAACCTACCACCTAGGACAAAGAGCGCAAGTATACATGAAGAGGAGTACAAGAGAGAGAGAGAGAAAGACTAGTACGCTCCACTCCTCACATCTCTAATACAAGTGTGTGATGAAAGATTTGAATGAAAAGCCTCTTTCCTCCCTCTATTTAAATGCTAGGTGAGGTAGGTTTACAATCATAGAGTGGCTCAAGTCCACAACAAGCAACCTACTAAGTAGGCCCACATGTAAAGCGCTCTACTCCAAGTGACACATGTCAATCTCCAAGGTGACAACATCCAACAAGCAAGGCTCCAAGGATAAGCACTCCTCAAGAAGGGTCCAATGCTTCACCTCACACACCTCCAAAGCTCTAACGCTCCCTCATAACCCATGTGTACCTCAAGGACTATTGAGAACTGTAGCTCAAACAAGAACTTCCGCACAGATTCTGTGTGAATGTGCAAGTAGTTCAAGATATTTTCAAAAACTAATTCCATTTTGTAATTCACTTTAGTTAAAAAGTGAAAGTCTTATTTTAAGCAGGTGAGTCTAAAAGGTGTATTTCATGCATGCATGACTTGGACTAGCAGTAATCTCAGAAATAGATTAGGGTTATGGTCTCAGCTAAAAGCTCTAAAGACAGGTCAAGATAGAGAGTTGACACACACTTGAGCAGTTGAGCAGGTTGAGAAACAAAGAGGGAGAGAGAGTAGGTAGCTAGTAAAGAGACGTTTTCGGCAACACGCAGTCCCATGCAGAAGCCCCATACAATTTTGTATAGCGTATGGAACAGTTTTATTCAGTCGTACGAAAGTCCATATAGTCAAATGGACAGAACCATACCAGTGTCCATACAGCCATGCAATAGGCCGTAATCTCCCAGCAAGTTGTTCCACTCAGTTCAGGGTGTGTTTTTTGGTATCTGTGCAGTGTTGGTTTTTGTGCAACTTGTAGAGGTTTCCTTGTAAGTGTTAAATTTTTATGCTTTATCAACTTATTAATATTCTATTAAATTTTGCAATAGCATAAGCATCATTAAGCATAAACCCTAACCATAAATTGCATCATACAAATATCGAAGATCACAAAAAGATAACCATGCACAATATACACAAGAGATATCTTGGGAAACCCTTCTTCACAAGGGAGAAAAACCCAGCTGCAACCTTTCACTAGATAATAAATTCTCCAAGAGAAAATCCCATCACCAAGAAGTGCGCTAGAATCTCAAGAGGCTAGAGCTAAACAAGAGAGAGAAAGTGATCCAAGTGTTATGACAAAATGAGAGATAGTTCTCTCTATTTATACAAGTCCAATGTGAACTTATACTTTCCAAAAGGTGTCTCTTCATCCAGGCCGAATTTAGTTGATTCGGTCTTCTACACAAGACGTGGGGATTCTTCTTGTCTCTAGGCATCATAGTGAAAGGTTGGACCAATATGTCACACATGGTTGCACCCAATGTGAACGTCCTCATCTCTTCTAGGCGTCACGACCAACTAGAACAAGTCATCATCATCGTCAAGGGTTGCTCCCTCATGATGTGTCCACTTGGTCAACTCCCAAGTGACATCTCCACATGGTCTGCTCCCATAGAACGTTGGGCGCCATCCCAGGACAGCTTGTCACTCCTCTGACAAGGGTCATGCTCAACTCAGTCTCAGAGGAGTGTTCTCTAAGTCAACCCAGCCCGATATGGGGAGAAGATCAGGGGCGTCCCAACAATCAACCCAACCCATCCACCTGGGGAGAAGACCCATCTCAAGTCTGTGAAAATTCCAGGTCCTATCAGCTTGCCTTCTTGGTCTATCTTTGACCAAAGAAAGGCTCTAAGTTTTCACTGTCAGGTAAAGTATTTTTTGTTGTTTTATAACAGCCAACAGTCCAAAAGTATTTTGTTGATTTCTTACGGTATGTTCTCGACTTTGGGTGCTCTAGCATGTCGTTTTCGTCACCAGAAATTAGTACATGCATCTCAAAATAAACATAACACACCTAAACATCGTTTACTGCTGAATATGAACAGATCTAAGAAACTAAATCATGCATTTGTGGACACAGGTATTTTTGGTCAACATGACCCTGGATAAAACCCCCCAGGGGAAAACCAGTTTGGAATATGTGTGTATATATGAGGAAAGCAGAAGAAGGGTTACAGTAAACACAATATATGAAAGAACCTAATACAATAGAAACTCCAACTGAGTTGATATACAAGCTCGAAATCAACAGATGCGCCCCTCATGCAAACTGCCAGAACCACTGAATCTGCTCCAACTGCCAACTGTGAGCTCAGATCTGGAAACCCCTCCACAGCAATGAACCTATGCTGAATGGAAACCCTCTGCAACTAAAATCACTGCAATCTGATGGCTAGATATCCTACCAGGTACGAATCAACCTCCACAGCTAATGCACCCCTCTCAGAAGTAGAATAGCTCCAGTAAATAAACAAGGCAAGTAGCTCCAAGCCTCCATCAACGAAAGCAAGCGACCTCCCTCAAGCATCCTCAAAAAACTGACCTCATCTCCATACTCCAAGAGCTCCTCTCTCAACAAGCAAAAGACCAAATGAAGAATGCGCCCCTCCTTCACCCTTTGCGCCCCTCTTTGACTAGCAAAAGGAAACCTAGATATTCAAGGGTAGAGATCATCTCATCTCCCATCTAATCAATGGTTGATATCTCCCCATGAATATATAATCACAAACCCACTTTGGGTTAAGTTTCCTAAGTCAACTTATGTCTCTAATTCACCCCTTTGAATTAATAATCATTTTTAGGCCAAAAGTGACTAAATTTCACTTTAACCAAAGTCAAAGTGAAATTAGACAAAAGTACAAGGTACAAAGTGTAATGTCCTTCCCTCATGTGCTAATGAGGTAATAAGCACATGGTGAACAACTCCAAAGGTACAAAACTCAACACTCCCTCTTACCAAGGAAGGTGTTCCTCACCAAGCCCATCTTGTCTCTGAAATAGACATGCTTGCCCCGTGGCAGGGCCTTGGTGAGAAGATCTGCTACCTGGTCATCTGTAGATATATACTGCAACTGAACTACCCCTCTCTGAACCCAGTCATGAATGAAGTGGTACCTGATCTCAATATGCTTCTACCGGTCATGAAACACTGGATTTTCAGAGAGTTTTATGCAACTCTGATTATCACAGTGAATGACAGTCGGAAACATCTCCTGACCGAATAAACCAACTAGCATCTTGCGAAGCCAAATGGCCTCACAACTGGCCTGACTGGCTGCCATATACTCTGCCTCGGCCGAACTCAAAGCAACTGACTTCTGCTTCCGACTGAACCAGGAAACAAGTCTTGACCCAAACTGAAGCATCACCCTGAGGTGCTTTTCCTGTCAGCAACACATCCTACCCAGTCTGAATCTGTGTAGCCAACCAAACTGACTCCATCACCCCTGAAATAGTCTAGGCCAAAGTCCAATGTCCCAGCAACATATCTCAAGACGTGTTTTGCCCCAACCATGTGAACACTCCTCGGCTCAACCATGTACTGGCTGAGTGTGTTCACGGCAAAACATATATCTGGTCTGGTGTTAACCAGATACATAAGTGAATCGATCAACTGCCTGTATATTGTGGCATCCACCAACTGGCTATCTGAAGCACTAAGCTTCTTCCAGTTGGTGATCATAGGTGTAGACATGGGTCTGCAGTCCTCCATCTGAAATCTGCTCAAAATATCTGTTGCATACTTCCCTTGCCCGAGAAATATGTGACCCTCCTCCTGCCATACCTCCATACCCAGAAAGTTGTGCATCAATCCGATATCACTCATCGCAAACTCTGATGCAAGTCCCATCTTGCACTCAGTTATGAGATCCTCGGCTCCAGTAATGAATAGATCATCCACATACAAAATGAGAATGAGTGTGTCCTCACCTCTAATGATGAAATAGAGGTTTTGATCAGCATCGCTCTTCTCGAAGCCCATCTGAAGAAAATAAGTATCAATCCGTGAATACCAAGCTCGGGGAGCTTGCTTCAGACCATATAGCGCCTTCCTCAGAAGACACACGTGAGTCTCCCTGTCACTCACCCAAAACCCCTGTGGTTGCTCTATGTACACCTCCTCCTCAATAAAGCCATTCAGAAATGCGGTTTTCACATCCATCTGATGAATGCGCCAACCCATCTCTGCTGCTATGGCAATGATAGTCCTAATAGAAGTGTATCTCGCAACGAGTGAGAAAGTCTCATTATAGTCGACTCCCTCAATCTGTGAGAAGCCTCGTGCCACAAAACGGGTCTTGTGTTTCTCCACGCTGCCATCTGCAGCAATCTTGGTCTTGTACAACCACCTGAAAGTCACAACTGACTTCCCCACTAGCCGCGGAACCACATCCCAGACATCATTGCGCACAATGGAGTCATACTCCTCAACCATGGTGTCTCTCCAGACCTAATGGTCAACTACCTGCGCAAAAGTATGTGGCTCAGTATCCCTGATACTCGTCACTAGTGCCAAATATGCTCCCAATCTGACTGGCGGCATGCTCTCTTTGATCTGGCTCTTGGGCTCCCCTACATTCTCTCTGGCCTCCTTTAGGGTCTCCTGAAACCATCTAGGTCTCCTCTTCCCTGAAGTGGTCAACGGAGAAGTAAGGCCTCTCTGCCCGAGAGTAACTACCTCTGGACTCGTCTCAACACTCTGAGATCCTGAAGACTCTACTCCCTCTGAAGTCTGTGCCTCATCTGACTGAACATGCTCTGACTGTGACCCTGAAGTTGTGCATGGTGACCCTGTCACCCCTAATACTGGTGTACCTAACGACTAAGATTGTGCTCCCTCTGAGACTACAACTGGCAACTCTGCATCATCCTCAACTCCAACTCTCGACTCAAGAGATCTCGCAAAAGCCCTATCCTCCTCAAATCTAACATCTCTGCTCACCACCACTTTCCTAAGTGGCGGAATGTAGATGTGATAGGCTTTCGATACCTCTGAGTATCCAACTAGAATCCCCTGCTGGGCTGTGGAGTCTACCTTTGTCCTCCTCTCCGAGGGGACATGAGAGAAACTCGAGCATCCAAATATCCTGATGTGCTCAACATCGGACCTCCTATCAGTGAAGGCCTCCTCAGGAGACATCTTCCCCAAAATCCTATGGGGGCTCCTGTTCTGCAAGTAAACTGCAATAGCACATGCCTCTGTCCACAAATACAAAGGCAAACTCTGATCATGCAGCATAGATCTCGCTGCACCGGTAATGGCCCGGTTCTTCATCTTGGCAACCCCGTTTTGCTGGGGGTTGTAAGGTACAGTCATCTGTCTCCTGATGCCATGCTATCCACAGAAGTCTACAAACTGTCTCGAGGAATACTCTCCCCCGTTATCCGACCGCAAGACTTTGATCCTCTTTCCCGATTGGTTCTCCACAAGAGCTCTGAACTCTTGGAACCGTGTGAAGACGTCACTCTTGGCCTTCAGGAAATAGATCCAACTCTTCCTCGAGTAGTCATCAATCAATGTGAGATAATACTCACAACCACTCAAGGACCTCCGAGTCATGGGCCCACACACATTCGTGTGTACTAAATCCAGTATCCCAGCTGACCTAGTGTCACTGCTAGGGAAAGATGCCTTGGCAAACTTGCCAAGCGCACAACCTCTGCAAACATCCTGATGCTCTATGTTGATCTGTGGCACTCCGGTCACAACCTCTCTCAGTCCTCCAAGAGCCCCATGATCTAGGTGGGCCATCCTCCGATGCCATAACTCACACAACTGTCTGTTGTTGTCGCCACTTGCTACCAAAGCAAGAAGCGGCTGAAAAAGGAATCTGAATAGTTTCCCCTCTCTCACTCCAATCACCTGTCCTGAGGCACGTGGAGAACCCCGAGGATGAATCAATACCTCGATGCCTTTGAATGTCACCTCAAGACCTCTATCCTGGAGGGTGGAAACTGATATCAGATTCTTCTTCATGCCAGGGACATACAAAACCTCCGTGAATGATATGGGTGGCAAGCCATCTCTCCGAAAAGCAACTGTGCCAACCCCTGCAACTGTGAAAGCTCTGGCATCTCCAAGAGCAATCTCTATCCTGATCTCGCTGACTCTGAGATCAAAAAAGTGCTCTCGAAGTCCAATGATATGGCTCAAAGCCCCACTGTCTATATACCAGATACGGGGTGTTGTCTCAATTGAAGTGCAGCATGTGAGGAAAGCACACTCTCTCTGAAACTGTGTCTGAAAGTCAATCTCCTCTGTTGTAGTTGCGGTACCACCCTTCTTCTTTCTGTTCGGGCACTGTCCAGCATAGTGCCCAAACTTCTTACAAACAAAGCACTTCACTTTGCTCATATCTCTCTTCTGACCACTGCCCTGACCACTTCTGCTCTCTCCTCCTCCACTCCCCTGTGGTGGGGCCCCAAACTTTGGACCCTGCTGACCCCCACGGCCAGCCTTCTTCTTGCCCTTTGTCCAAAGAGAAAGATCCTCCTCACCCTGACCAATCTGTTGTTGCCGCTATCCAGAAGCCTCGGCTGCTAACCGAATCTCCTCCTGGACAAAGTCATCCCACATCCTCTCCCATGTAGGCATGACCTCCCGTGCAACTATGCCCTGTAAAAAAGGACCCCACGGTTTGGTGAAGCTATTCATAGCTTGCCTCACCAAAGAGTTAGGGTTCACAGCCTCTCCGACAGTTGTAAGCTCGTCTCTGATCTGAGTGTAACGACCAAGGAATGAACTTACTGACTCATCCTTGACCATGCGAATGCCCCTGAGTCAATCATGAAGAACCATCTTCCAGTTCTCATTGGAGCTCTCATACAACATGCATAGAGATGCCCACATCTCATATGCATTAGCCTTCCCCGTCAAATAGGGTATGATATGGTCACTAACTGCGTCACAAATGGTCCTCTTCGCCTTCTTGTTCCTTTTCCTGAACTCTACCACCAAGACGAGAGCAGTGATAGGAATGGGGGGAACAACTGCCTCGACTATATCCCATAGCTCGAGGTCCTCTAAGACAAAGACCATCCTCGCCTTCCAAGGCGACCAATTGTTAGTCCCTGCTAGCCTGTCCTCAAATCACATCTGAGATGCTGACATGTCTGCCAAACTGCACTGCCCAACTGATGCTCACTCTACCAAGGAAAACTTTGTCACACTCCTGTCAACACAGATGTGAAAAGAGACAAGTGTAATCTGACCTCACTCCTAACAAAATAGGTGTGAAAAGAGGTCAACGTCAAATCAGCCTCACTCCTACTACGTAGGTGTGAAAAGAGACTGAAGACAAGTGTCAAAATTGTCCAACAACCCTCTAAAAAATTCTGCCCTCTAATAACCATTGAATGAGTCAATGGTTGTCCTCAAAAATCTGCCAGAAAGAAGTGTATGACAGCCACTCAAAATGTTGTCCCAACTGTCCAAAAAATTCAGTCACCAAAGCTTTGATACCATGTGAAAATTCCAGGTCCTATCAGCTTGCCTTCTTGGTTTGTCTGTGACCAAAGAAAGGCTCTAAGTTTTCACTGTCAGGTAAAGTATTTTCTATTGTTTTATAACAGCCAACAGTCCAAAAGTATTTTGTTGATTTGTTATGGTTATGTTCTCGATTTTGGGTGCTCTAGCATATCGTTTTCGTCACCAGAAATCAGTACATGCATCTCAAAATAAACATAACACACCTAAACATCGTTCACTGTTGAATATGAACAGATCTAAGAAACTAAATCATGCATTTGTAGACATAAGTATTTTTGGTCATCATGACCCTGGATAAAACCCCCCTGGGGAAAACCAGTTTGGAATATGTGTGTATATATGAGGAAAGCAGAAGAAGGGTTACAGTAAACACAATATATGAAAGAACCTGATACAATAGCAACTCCAACTGAGTTGATATACAAGCCCGAAATCAACAGATGCGCCCCAGAATGGTGCACCCCTCATGCAAACTGCCAGAACCACTGAATCTACTCCAACTGCCAATTGTGAGCTCAGATCTAGAAAACCCTCCATAGCAATGAAGCTATGTTGAATGGCAACCCTCTGCAACTGATCTCACTGCAATCTGATGGCTAGATATCCTACCAAGTACGAATCAACCTCCACAACTAATGCGCCCCTCTCAGAAGTAGAATAGCTCTAGTAAATAAACAAGGCAAGTAGCTCCAAGCCTCCATCAATGAAAGTAAGCGACCTCCCTCAAGCATCCTCAAAAAAATGACCTCATCTCCATCCTCCAAGAGCTCCTCCCTCAACAAGCAAAAGACCAAATGAAGAATGCGCCCCTCTTTCACCCTTTGTGCCCCTCTTTGACTAGAAAAAGGAAACCTAGATACTCAAGGGTGGAGATCATCTCATCTCCCATCTAATCAATGGTTGAGAACGCCCCATGAATATCTAAATCACAAACTCACTTTGGGTTAAGTTTCCTAAGTCAACTTATGTCTCTAATTCACCCCTTTGAATTAATAATCATTTTAGCCCAAAAGTGACTAAATTTCACTTTAACCAAAGTCAAAGTGAAATTAGACAAAAGTACAAGGTACAAAGTGTAATGTCCTTCCCACATGTGCTAAGGAGGTAATAAGCACATGGGGAACACCTCCCAAGGTACAAAACTCAACAAGGTCAACCCAGCCCGTGGTCGTCCTTATACACACTTGCAAACGTGAGCTAAGTCCTACTCACTTAGTGTGTCCTTGGAGGCACAATGCCTAGGTTTAAAGTCCACGCAGTCACTTTGACTTGAACCTCTTCCGTCTAGGCTCACTCCTAGGGAAGCCAAAGGGGGGTAGACCATAGTTTCTAGATGAGATTTAGAATTTAAGTTATAGGAGTTGGTTTCAATTAGTTAGATGGTTGGGGGAAAATCTAGCTTATGATGTAAAGCAGCAATGCAGGATGCAACAATTAGAATGAACAGTCAAACCTTTTCCTAGGACAACTAAGACTAGTGCCTAAGATTGGGCCAGGGGTCAACTAAATTAAAGGGAGGTTGATTACACAATAGCTACAAGATTACAAAGATTACAACTAGGTAGATATAACTAGATACAAGATTAAGAAAGAATATCTAAAGAGTTACACTAAAGTCACACTAAACCAGATATACAATAGATACAAAGATACAATGCTAACTCAACTACTTGGTTGTGCAGGAAATGGATATTTTCAAAGGAAAGCATTCATCAACACATCAAGCCAAGTTTGCTTCCTGTTGCACCAGGAAACCATGGCAGATCCTAGGTTGAAGCAACATCCGGAGGTGCTCTTTCTATCAATTATGCTTTTTGCCCAATCTAAATCGACATATCCCTGCAATCGCATGTCGATACTAGAAGCATACCTTAGGCCATATCCAATTGTGCCTCGTAAGTATCTCAACACATGCTTCACGGTCACCCAATGTATCTGTCTCGGCTCACTCATGAACTTACAGTATCGATGTGGTCATGGACTTACAGTCTGTCATACCAAATCTCCTCAAGATCTCAACTGTGTACTTCACTTGACTCAGGAAGATATCATCAGTTCTCTGCCATACCACAAGTCCCAAGAAGTACTGCATCATTCCGAGATTCTTCATCTCAAATTCAGAAGCCAACTCATGCTTGCACCATGTAATGAGATGCTCTACTTCGGTGAAGAATAAATCATCAACGTACAGGATCAGAATCAGGGATTCACCATTATCAACTTTATAGTATAGGTTGGCATCAGCAACACTTTTGCTCAAACCTAGACTCATCAGGTATCCATCAATCCTCGCATACAAAGCACGAGGGGCCTGCTTGAGTCCATATAGAGCTTTCTTCAACTTGCACACATGGGACTCCTTCCCATGAATCACAAAGCCATCTGGCTGCTCGAGATACACTTCTTTCTCAATCCCGTTATTGAGAAAGGTTGTCTTCACGTCCATCTGGTGTAGTCTCCAACCCAAGGCTGAATCAAGTGTAATAATCGCCTGAATGGAGGTATGTCGAGCAACATGAGAAAAATTCTCCTCATAGTCTATTCCCTCCACCTGAGAGAATCCTCTAGCCACAAATATTTCTTTGTGTTTCTCAATGCTCCGACCAGCAGCATGTTTTATCTTATAAATCCACTTGGGAGTCACAACAGACTTCCCTTTGGGTCTTGGAACAATGTCCCACACATCATTCTTAATGATCTATTGATACTCCATCATGGCATCCCTCCATACTGGCTTACTAGATGCCTCCTCATAACTGGAAGGCTCAGAATCAATGATGTGGCTCATGGCTGCTATATAACTCGAGAATCTCCGAGGACTCTGACTTTCTCTGAAAGTACCATGAGGAGTTGCATGTCCCTCAGCCTCCTGCAAAGTCTAACAAGCCCAGGCAAGTCTTTTCCGATCCACCGTAATTTCTCTAAGACCATCAATAGGATGCACTGGCTCAATCGGATCAACAAGATCAACAAGCTCAATAGTCTCTACTGGCTCATCTGGCTCTCTCTGTACTGCTGGGGTGTGAGGTGGGGAAGACGCCATCTCTTCCTCTCTCTCACTATCAGTCCCTATGTCAGACCTTCTCGATTTTCTGAAGGCAACTTACTCCTCAAAGGAAACATCTCGACTTACTTCGATGTGTCTCTGACCTGAGATGTAGATCCAATATGCCTTCGATGATTCACTGTACCCAACAAATGTGCCCTTCCTGCCAGAGGGTTCTAGTTTTGATCTTTTCTCCTTGGGTACGTGAATGTAGACTGGACACCCAAATATCCTAAAGTGTCCTACTTCAGGATTAACTCCGGTGAATGCCTCTTCAAGAGTTATGTTCTTCAAAATCTTGTGAGGACATCTGTTCTGCACATATACTACAGTCATGGATGCTTCTGCCCAAAGAAACATCGGTAAACTATGATCATGGATCATTGCCTTAGTTGCTTCCACAATAGACATGTTCTTCCTTTCTACAACTCCATTCTGCTGAGGGTTGTAAGGAACAATGTACTCCCTCTTGATCCCTACCTCAATGCAAAAGTCAATGAAACATTTGGAGGTATATTCTCCTCCATTATCTGATCTCAAGGTCTTAATCTTATTTCCGGTCAGGTTCTCAATCTAAGCTTTAAATTCTTGGAATCTGACAAGAACTTCTTCTGACTCCTTGGATTTTAAGAAGTAAATCCACGTTTTCCTTGAGTAATCATCAATGAAAATCACATAGTATAGGTATCCACTCAAGGAGGCAACCGTCATAGGTCCACACAAATCTGAATGTATTAGATACAAGATTCCTTTAGATCTGTTGTCACTACTCGAAAACGTCCCATTGACATTCTTGCCAAGAGCACAGCCTCTACAAATGCCATCATGCTCAACACGAAGTGGTGGAAGTCAAGTCACCATCTTCCCCAGAGCGGGAAGAGCTCTGTAATGTAAGTGAGCAAGTCTTCTTTGCCAAAGCTCACTCAGACTGATAGAATCATGTACAAGTGCTTGAACTGGATGAACTATCAATTTGTACAAGTTGTCTTCTCGAACACCAATTACATTGGTTGAATCCATACTAGAGTTCTTGTGCCACGCAAGAACTTTTCCATTGGAGAAGGAAACCTTGAAGCCTTTGTCCTCTAATAAGGTTGAAATAGAGACAAGGTTCCTTCTCATCCCCGGTACAAACAATACATCACTCAAATGAAGTGGAATACCTGAGTCTAGTTGAAGGGA
>WSFP011502403.1:0-13742 GCA_009831015.1 Picea engelmannii | reverse complement strand
ATATGGGATTTTAGGTGGTAGTCACCGATTTGGAGACGCACATTTTCACAGTGCCCTCCACATTTCATGGAACCACCATTGGCAATCATGATTTGGAAATTGTTGACAACATGGATGTAGTAATGAGTTTCTTGGGCAATGCGACAATGAATAAAATTATGGGTGCTTCCACTATCAACCAGAATGATGACCTTCCGATGCTTGATGTAACCGATTAACTTGAGAGTTTGGGGAGCGGAAAAGCCAGTGAGAGCATTGAGGGAAATGACAGGTTCTACTTCGGGATGGTCTGAGGGAGGGGTTATGTCAATGATTTCATGTGACTCATACACAAGGGGAGTTTCAACATCCTCTTTCGAAATATCCTCAGAGATGGCCATAAAAAGATTTTGTTCCTTACACTTGTGGCTCGGGAAATATTTTTCATTACAATTATAACAAAGGCCTTTGAGTTGGCGTTCAGCCATTTCAGCCCTAGTCAATTTTTGGATCTTTAATGGGGCAGAAGGAGTAGTGGGAGTGACGGGTTTAGGGCGAGGGATAAAGGAGGGTTTTCGGTTTTGAGATGATACAACCTGTTGTTATTCTTTAGCTCTTTTGGTAGCCTCCACCCAAGTCGAGGGTCGAGCCATGAGGACATGGGCCCGAATCTCCTCCTTGAGGCCACTGATAAAACACTCTCGAAAGAAAGCATCAGTCATGCCCTCTGTTCGAAAAGACAGGCGCTCAAAGGCAGCTATGAAGTCTTCTACTATTCCATATTTTTTCAACTTTGTCAAATGGCCCAAATGGTTGGTGTCTGTGTCAAAGCGTTCATAAAGCTCAGTCACAAATTGGGTCCAAGCAATATACCCTTGACAGGAAGTTTTTCTCCATTGCCACCATTGCCAACATTCTTGATCTAGATGGAGAACACCATACTGGAGTTTGTCCAAGTCATCTGTGATGTCGTATAAAGAGAAATAATGTTCCATTTGGGTTACCCAACCAGTGGGGTCCAAGCCATCAAATTTGGTCACATCCACCCGCGGAAGGCGTATGTCACATTGAAAGTGTTGGTGTTGAAAGGTATGGGAATGGGAGGAATGTTTGCCTTCGGTCTTTGGAGGTGCTTCAGAGAAATGATCATCTGTAGGGACCTTCAGTTTGGTGCAAATGGATGCAAAGACAGATTCAAGCTAGCTGGTCAGTTCTTGTTTGACTTCCTCCATTGAGGACTGCATGGTTGTATTTATGGTTGCATTGATGGATGAATTGATGGAGGCAACAGTAGCATTGAGTTGTTTCACTTTCTTTTGGGTCTCTAGGAAACTAGATTGCAAGGTGTTGAAGCAAGTTTCCAAATCTTGGCTACGGGTATGGGCCATGAGGATGGGTGAACTGAAAAGGGGCGGGCGGGGTAAAAAATTTTGCCGAAAAATGATATGGATGAATGTGATAAGGGCGGAGAGATGAATCCAATGGAATAGGTCTCAAATAATGGTGAAAAAAAATCCAGACATTATACTCTGGTCTGAAGAATACTGCGATGATGAAATCCCCAAATGCTTAACCAAAAAGAAATGTGTATTTACTTGGCAACCCGAACACAGTTGCGCAGAAATAGATTTGGTCTGTTTAAATTTGTTTATGTTTATGTCCCCCAAGGGTTAGGTATTCAAGGGTTGTACAGACAAGGGTTTTCCCTGTGTTATAGCTCTTTGATATACGTGCGGGGTACAACAGTAGTACTCGGCCCAATATCTCAGGGCACTAACTAAGGAGGATAGACCGTACCCTTAGTCGTACTATCCGACTACCCAGGTACTAGAGAGTATCTTCCCGAGTGTTGTTCTCGGTGACACTATAGAAGTCCGGTGGCCGATAGGTTTATCTAAAGAGGGCTTTAGGAAATCTAGGTCGATCCGTACACAGGTGTTGTCTGATGCGCTACCACTCGAAGGGGTTCCAAAAGGGGTTACAAGGGTGGCCAACATATGTGTGCTTAAGAACCACTTGTATTCCCTGCATGTATGAATCCCTCAACTGCGGGTTTATGCGCATAACGACATATCTATGTGACTTAAAGGCGTTGAAATACGTCTCTACCCTGAAACAAAAATTCCCACAATTTCTTCCAAGGAAAGTGCTATGATACCACTTGCAAGATACCAGATATAATAAATATGTAGAACATAAATAAAATGCTAGAAATGGCAGAATAACAGTAATATATCTAGCATAATCTCCACAATAACACAGAAATGATATAAGAACAACAACATAAATAGCACTTTGATTTAGAAAGCAATGTTCACAGGCCTCTTCGAGGGGGAAACCTCCAATCGAGCAGCGCTCTGTTACAATAATCTCCAAGTTAGGGTTTCCATACCCTCGTCCCTTATTTATACTAAATATGTCTATCAAGAGAAGCATTTAGAGGAAGATCCTTCTAGAAGCGGAAGCTTCTATTAGGTCTTCTTACATCCGCCTTATTCTATTTTATTGAAAGGCCTTATTAATATTGACCTTTATTACATCCGAATATATTGATCTACCTATGTGCGGGTTAGGACCCTAACACTCCGCTACGCGTCATTTCTGGTGACGCCAAGATCCACTTAAGCTGGTCGTCATCCATCAAGATCGGGTCCAAGAATTCCTCCTTTTTCCCTTTAGCCTCACCTTCATCTATTTATCCTTCCTCTGTCAATGCTTCCCCCCTTCCCCCATGCACGCAGGGAAGTCTAACTGTCTGCTTCCATTGTCATTACACCTTTGTTATATAGAAGTATTTTAATAGAAGTATACAGTGATCGAATGTACCTTCCGTGGGGTCCACGTAGAAATTCCTGCTATGTCGCGTTGTATGACTTCGCCGTGTCAACTGCAAACTCTGTGATGAATCCTGTCACGATACTATCAAGCCAGAAGTCGACTACGTGATTGAACTTGTTGTTCACCTGTTGTAACTACTCAATCTGTATCGGGGTCCAATCTAGCTATCGGATCTGGTTCATTGTGTGGTTATCTTTCAACCTCAATATCCACTCTTGCAGTAGGTGGGGAAAATCACAGAAAAAGACTTCATGTAAATCCGTAAACATGTATTTATCCAGATATTTGTGAGGTGTGAGACTAGGGTTTCTATTATCCTTCTGGGCAAACTCTAGTTCTTTAGTTCTCAACCAGCGTTTGATTTCTGCTTTTGTGGGGTTCCACGGTCTCAACATTCCCTTCTAGTGGCTCAGCGGTCTTCTGGGTTCGCTCATTCTGTTCTCATGCACTCTATCTCATCTACTCAGTCCTCTCTTGTTCCTCTTACAACGGCAACGGAACCATTTGTTGATTCTTAGCTGAACGACTTCTCTCTACTACCTGCACTGTAGACCCAGGGTTCATATCTATAAGGGTACCAACAAAACCTAAAACTGTCAGCCCTTCTGGTAAACCAGAAGGCAACACAGTACATAGAATGCATTGTGCAGTCTCACCCGAGATAGATTTAAATGGGTTGTTGCAAGACTCGGGTGTTTGTGGCCTAGGATTGAGTATGAGATAGGGGATCTGCATTCTAAGCCATTAATTGTGATTTGTATTACGAACTATTGTTATTCTATTTAATACTTTGACCTCGTGGCCTCTGTTCTTGATAACTCAACAGCAATTACTCAGCAATATAATAACTCATTCATTCATTCATTTCATACAACATCTAACTAATAAAAGTATGACAAAGATATGCATGCAATCATCACATTACACAGGTATTACCGTGGTTCACCCCCTTATGGGATACGTCCACAAAGATTTGGCTCTTGGCTCTCTTATTATGGTATTTCTCTAATTCTCATGCCTCGTGCTTCCACCTCTCATTAGATGGGTAAGTTCTCTGTGAGACGAACTAGATCGCACCAGGCTCCACAGCCTACGATCTAATCCTCAAAATCTACCTCCTCTCTTCCTCTTAGCTCAATTTCTTACAAAAGTATTTCTCTCATCAAAACATTACATAAAGATAATCGGACTCTACATAGGTAGCAAGCTGAACTTCTTCCGAACCCTTCTATGATACCTACGTATCTATATTTATATCTATCGAGCTCTTCAGCCCTTTTCACAAAAACCCTTACAAAAAACCCTAACAACTATTGTCGTTAGGTCTTCCTTCTCTGCATGAGTGTGTTGCTTCCTTCCAACCATCGCCTCCTTCTTGCATGCGCACGTGTTGTTCTTTTTGCCAGATGTCGCTTTCCTCATGCATGCTTTCTTTCCCATGATTGCTCTTCCAACTGTCATTCTTATTTGTGCACACTTTCTTCTCCACTTCGGCCTACTTCCAACAAGGCATCTTTACCCTTTACTCTTGCTAAGCATATATTTAGCACTCTTCCTGATGAGATACCTTCGAATATTCCTTCGAGGAATCTTTTTTGGGGGTTTTCCACAAGTCAGTCTATCTGAAGAGGTTTTCCCGAATAGAATCCTCCCACAAGTTTATCTTTCTGAATGTTCATTTTCCTACAAACTTATTCTTCCAAAAACTCATATTCCTGCAAGCCTGCTCTTCTAAAAGCATTGATGACTCGGTACATTTCCCTCCTGCTACAAGTTCAAATATGAAATCATTAATTACAGGGTAGAAAGTTGGCGAGTAAGTACTATTAACCTAATTTGAGCATTGAAATAACAATTTCTCAAGTTAAAGTGTTTAAAAGAAGTCTGCAAAAGTCTCTTGCACTAACTGTGAATTCTTGTTTCAGATACTCTACAATTTGTGAATTCAAGTTCCATTACAAAATCATTATTGTGTTTTGAATTCTACAAGTTCTAAGTTGCACATAATGTCAAGAGCACATAGGAGAAGGGAAAGCTAGCCATTAAGAATGTTGTTGCTCAAGGAAATAATTTAGACAACCTGCTGCTAAAAAATACCAATCATCGCAATGGTTTTCAAAAATGCCCCATGTGGGATGAGATATACCAATATTTCGTCCATGAAGATTTCCCACCAGACGATGAGGACCTTGAGGTGTACAAGAACATTAAGAAAAGTGGGATTTATGCTATTATAGCAAGTCCTACCATCTTGCCTTACAACAATGCAGTCAAATGGGTTTATTTCCATCTAGATTTGAGCACGTTTATAGTGCTAAATGAAGCAAGAGTCTCAATTGCCTCACTACTGCCAGACTACACTCACAAAAGGTGTTCTCTGCAAAAAATAGACATGTACTTGAACAAATCATTTTTGGATACCTTTCGAAAGGAAAATCCCAAAATGACATAGATAATCGAAGAATGGTGGGATGAGAACAATTCCTTCACTGTAAAGGATAATAGAATATATCATATCCAACATTTCAAGGGAACCCTACCAATTGTTGGCAACATTGATTTGTAGATTGTATGGAGAAGAAGGGTCCACACATTTCAAGCCGAAGTGGGTACCTATTTCCCATTATGTATTTGAAGTAGGGCACGTCTTCAACTGGGCCCAAATCTTATTACCTAACATCTTTGAAGCTACTAGGGAGGCTCCAAGGCTCAAAAAAAAAGTTTTTATATGTCATCCTATTTAATTGATGATGTATGTTCTTTCATTACTTTTCCTGAAATGGGTTAGGACTGGAACCTTAGTGTACCTCCAGTGCATATATATTGTTCTAAATTGTGGGAGAGTGATTATAAGAAAGACTTCTATGACATATGTGACCACTTTATGGCACCTCCATTCCTTATCATATTCAACCAATCCCTATATACATTATTATCACAAGGAGCCATTGAATCCATTAGGAGTATAGGTGACTAGTATATGGAAAAACACTACATATATAAGATTTTTTGGATGCACTTTTGCTCCACACCTACTACCCAAATACGTCCCAAAAAGAGTAATTATGAGGGAGATTTAATATCAAACACTGGAAGGAGGGGTTATTTCATTTGTGTTTGCCAGTTCCAAGAGAATATGGCCAAATTTCCCTCTCAAAGTGGGAGCCTTCACATTACTAAATGTTCCTCGTGCTAGGAAGGAAGCAACAACTCTCATCAAGTTGTATTTGTGTATAGGTGTCCCTAGGGGTCACAATCCCAAAGGTGTAGTAGGGGGACATATTAGAACCTTTGGATTGATACCCCCTTTCAAATATGGTCCAAATGTCTTGGATACCATTTTTCAAGGGGTCATTTCCTATGAAGAGGTCTTGGATAACATGCAAGACAACCAAGAATAGGAAAAGTTACGGGTTGACTAAGAGGTGATAAGGAAGATAGCCAATGAACAGAGAAAGCAATTGCTTGACACTGAACAAAAGGAAGAAGAGGCCAAGAAAAAGGCACAGACAGACAAGGAGGAAGAACTAGAGAGAAGGGATTTAGAGGCAGATGAAGAATTAAAGAAAAAAACAGAGGAAATAAGAGGAAAAGAAGAAAATTAAAGATAAGAAGAACCATCCTAAAAGGATATAGAAGAAGAATATAAGAGAAAGGAGGAAGAAAAGAAGAAAGAAGAGGAAGAGAGGTAGAAGAAAGAGGAGGAAGAGAGGAAGAAGAAAGAAGAGTAGATAGTTGAAGAAAAGAGACAAAAGAAGAGGACACTAGAAGAAGACAAGGACAAAGAGGCTAGCCCTAGCACTACAAAGGGAGTCACATTTCTTAATTCTCCTATAAACTCGGATACCCCTCTCAACACAATACCAATGGGTTTCTCTTACTATTCTTCTCATTTAATAGATTTTGATGATGTTGTGGTACCTTTGGGAGAGTATTTTTTCAGCAAATCAAAAAGAGGGATTTCCAAGAGATCAACAAAGAGGCGAAGAATAGAAAACACTCCCACCAAAGAGGTATCAGATCGAATAATTTCATGGAACTTAGGACAAGATCCCCAAACCAATGTAGTTGATACTCAGTGTCACTTTAGATACTTATAAGGCAAGAGTATTAGAGCTGGAGGAGCAATTGAAGTAGCAAAAATCTCAATTGGAATATGACTTTAGGCACCAAACCAATGAAACAAATCATAGATAGAGACCCTGAATAAGACACATTCACGGGAAATGGAGAAGATAGGAACATAACACCATGAAAAGGTTTCCCTCTCTTAGAAGAAAAAGTTGAAGATCATAGAATATGGAGAGAAAATAAAGACTTTGGAAGCTCAACTGGAAGAAAAAAACAACCCTGACATCCTGGAAACAGTAAAAGAAGCATCCCTAACACCTAATGAGGATTTAAGAGAAGCTCAGAGATAGTTCTTTTTCTGAGTTAAACGAGATACAACAATATCATGATGATTTGTTGAAGTTGCCAAGCCTGGTGCTGGAACAAAAAGACGAGGGAAAATTCCCAAGATGTTTTTGATGCACTTGTTAACGAGCAGGACATGTATTCAAATACCCCTTCTGATCTACCTAGATTTGATAACATGGATAAGAAGAAAACACAAGTAATGTTGGATACATGGAAATCCTCACATAAAGATATTGAAGAAACCATAGAGGCTACCAATAAATTTTCTTCAGATTATGGAATGCATCAGATGACCTCCTAGAAAAATTCAGAATGCCAATGATGGACGAACTAAATCAATTTGTCCCAAGAAACATTAGGATACAAGAGGTAGAACAAGGCAGCGATGAGAGCAAACAAGCTATTGAAAAGTTGAAAGAAATCAATAAGGATGGTTTGAACAACCACCTTATAAAAACAAGTAAAATAGGCCACCATGGCTAATGCTTACACTAAAATGTGCACAAGGAGTGGCTAAGAAGATATATGATGGAGAAGTGAAAATCGAGATATTTTTGTTGATCAAGGTTGACGAAATTTCAAAGTATCACGACCTATGGGCTTCATAAAAAAAAAAAAAAATTGTGTAATTACTTGTATGTTCATTGATGAAGATGTAAAGGCAACTCAAATTGTATAATAGGACAAAAGAATGTAAATGAAAAAATGTAACTGTAACATCAACAGTTACAAAATTTGAAAGGTCTTCCTTATTTTATAAAAGGAAGACCACTGTATGAGGGAAGGACTTTTGCCCATTGTAACATTGATGATACTATTATCTCATGGAATAAAGGACAGAAGGCAATTTTGGCAACCATGAATGTTTTCGGTTGTGTATGGGACTATTCTACATGTGCAAATGATTTATGAGTTTCTTGAATGATATTTCATACGAACTATTTTTGTGTTTATTGTTTAAGCAACTTATTCATTTATGGTTACATATGGATACAATGATGATGTTGCAAGTGTAATCTATAACTATTTATAATTTATATATGTTTCATTATTGTTTAAATATATTGTTGTTAACATGAACTATTTTTGTAATCAGTAATATCCTCTGATATCGCGTCTATCTTAGATAGGTTAGAGATAGTTAGAATAAATAGTTTTGAATTTGTTTTAGTTAGATAGAATTAGAAATAGAAATAATTATTTGGAGGACAATTAGTTCATTCTCCTCCTCTGTAATTTAAACTCTTAGCGACAACCAGGTCCACATACTGGTCAAAATTTTCCATACCAAACGAAAGTGAGTCTAATTGGGACTCGCCATCAGGCATTTTCCCTTATTGATTGACATGTCATTTTGACCCATCAATAGGTTGCACTATTTATGTAACACTTACACCGCCCTAGTACAGATTCAATACACTATATAATTTTCTAGAAGAAGCTAGTACACTTTTTTCCTTCTTTGGGTCTAATCAAAAGGAATTTTGCAAACTTATTGCACCATCTTTGAACACATGGGAATCAAAGTGCATGTTTACTCATGTAAACAAGGTCAATTATCATATTTGGGAATATCATATAAATAAGAAACCTATATGAAAATCATGTCATAAGAAGAGACATGAGTTCAAGTCTTGCATGGATTTTCTTTAGAAAATTTAAGAACTTGCAAGAGTAACAATTTGCAACATGGATCTTTTCAACACTTCTAATGAAATGTTTCAAAGTGCACATGTGGTCGTGCACTTATTTTTTTATGGGCTCATTTCCACTCACCAAATGATTGAAGGAAAAGGTGTAATCATTGATGAAGTTTCTACTCATGGTCTATCGAGATCTTTCTCATTTCTTTCAAAGGATTCTTCTACAAATGATTTTCAACATATTATAATGGATCTTTTTGTGTCACAAATTGATTTAACTCATTTTATTGATATACCTTCTACTAGTGCTTCCTTAAGAACTTATTTTTTTAGACAAATAAGTGTTTCTCAACGTTTTTATGTAGATATCATCTCTTCAGATTATGATGTTGATCCATTATAGACACACCATATTTGACAACTTCATTATCAAGGACAACGAGTGTGAATCTTTCTAGTTTCAACAAACTAATTTACCAACATCTTCACTATATCTCAACAAAAGGCCATCTTCACCAGCTTGTAGAAATGCACTGGTGTGGGAGTTATGGCATTTAGGGGAGATAATATGTAATATCTTCTCCTTGTGGCCTCTGTTTAACAATACAGGGGGATGTTCTCTTGTTATGTAAGGATTTCTCTCTGATGCCCCATGTTCAAATTAAGGGGAAATGTTGATAATAAAAGTGTATTCTTCTTCGACTATTGTTGAACCCTATATTGAGTTGGGTACCCATAAACCCACTCTCATTTGTGTTTTGACCATGGATGAGCCTATATTGAATTGGGTATCCATAAACCTACTCTCATTTTTATATTGAGATGGGTATCATAAACCCACTCCATTTGTATTTCAACAACCACTAGCCCTATATTGAGTTGGGTATTTATACACCCAATTTCAATTGTATTTTGGCCATGGCCAATCCTCTATCATGTTGGGTCTTTATAAACCCACTCTCATTTGTATTTCAGCCATGACCATCCTTATATTGAGTTGGGTATCTATAAATCCAGTCTTATTTATATTCCCCCTTTTTTCTATGTGGCCTCGTGTTCAACTTAAGGGGGAGTGTTGAAAATGGTGTAGGTTCACTTTTGACCACAATCGACCTTGTGAATCATCATTACTAAGTTTGGCCAAGGTTGGCCTACTAAATAAAGGTTAACTTTGTTTCTCATAACCCCTCTTGGGGAAAGCACCCTACTACTTGAGATGAGCACAAATACACCCTCTTATTTCTCTATCGAATCATGTGATCATTTTCATTATTTTGCTCTTTACACAAGTGATTAGCCTACTTGCACCTTTACATATTGTCTTCTTTATGGTTGTGATTGTTGATATTATGGTAGTTCCAGGAGGTATTAACCTCCATGTGTAACCTTTGACTAGAAAAGAATATTCTGAAAGCAAGAGAAACCCTAAACAAATGTGGAAAAACCCTAGAAGACAAGTCGGCTCAGTAGAATAAATAATATCAATGTATTATCTTCCAGAAAGACAAGTTGGCCCATATAGGTAACAAGAACCACTATAAATAGGAGGTGCTTGAGCTCATTTGTACACTCACTTCACTCACTCTCTTAGTAAAGTATAGCACAAGTTTGGTATTGCAGTTGCAAGAAAGAAAGGTACATCTTTTGGGGTGATTCGTGGTCTCTCTCTCTAGTGCTATCTAGCCTAAGATATGTGCACTACCTTCTAGTATCTCTTGGTGGTATTCTTGGTGACATCTTGGAGTATATTGGTGGATTTCTTGAAGGTGCAAATTTGGGGAAGAAGTGAAACTGCAACTACTGCAGTTGAGTATTGTTCTTGTTCTGTGGTTGTGGAGACTCTCTCTCTTGTGCGCTACCCTTGGAGAAGGTGCACTCTCCTTATCTCGTGTTGGCACTGCAGTTGGATGGTGTTTTCTGGTTCCATCTCGTGCTACTGTTGTAGCTAGAGTTTATCTGTTGGTTCTAGTGTGGCTTTCTGGAATCATTCTGTTAGCACTAGAAGCCACCCTCTAATTGAAGAGAAGGTAATCCTAGTACCCATCAGAGTTTTATATGTCACAGGTTGGTGTTAAAGAGGTCAAATGGGCACAGAATCAAGATGATATCATTTTAACTCAGAAAATTGGATTGGTATGCACCTGCAAGTGAGGTCTTGATTAACTTCAGTCAGTAAGTTTGAGTAAGAGTGAATAGAGGGAAGACTTTGTTGAGGAGAGTGTAGAGGTTTATTGTAGACATCAGGTCTTCCAACAACCTAAGGAGGAAAAGATTCAAATACAAGATCCTCTTAGATTCAAAACTTTAGGAAACTGAAGAACGTAAGTAGCATCACTGCAATCAAACATACATTACAATACAGTCAAAACAATCCATGTGAATCCTTCAATCATGGACACTTCAGTATTAGAGGCAAATAGGATGAAAAATAAGTTGACTTTCATTAAACAACAAGTCTCAGATCAAAATACATAACCAGAGAACCAGAAGCTTCATCAAAAGTTTACAATACGGGAACATTGCTCAACCATCTACCTTAAAAAAATACTAAAACTGCCTATATATACTTAGAAATGTTGCAACCACCAGGAGTGTGATCAGACCACTGCATTAACGTTTTCAGTTGGCGCCTGCTCTGTCAGATTATGCAAGCCTCCTCATGTCAGATGCGAATGAGGCACAATTATGTGCTTTACAGGAAAATTTGTCCATAAGGAAGCTTCAGATTGAGAGTCTGCCTTCACGACCGCTCTAATTCTGCTTTCCATTTATAGAGTGAGTTGAAGTTTCAACCACCACTCCCATTTCCATTAATTGCCTTCATTGGGATCGGAACGAGACCTAACACCCATGAATGTTCCAGGCGGTGCCCATGACTTCTTCAAGTCAATCCCGACGCCTCGAGCCCATGCAGATCTTCTGTTGTGACCAATACAGACACTTTCGACCTTTGGCGGAGCTCCTCTCCATCGCTCCATCCTGCATGCGACCTCGGGCCATGACCTGGGGCTCATATCTAAAGGTGCTTCGGGACTTCGCTTTTCGAGAAATTTCACATTACTTGACTACAGATTCTTGATGCTCGATTGACGAAATCGCTCCTCTCAAATCGACGGTCGGATCTACTATGCATCCGACGACCGCGATTTCTTCCTTGAAACCCCGAGTCACCAATCATGCACTGGGTGCTTACCTTTCTTCTTGGGCCCACCTCCTATGTAACCTTGGGTTGTGACCATGGGCCCAATTCCTGGGTGATTCGCGACTTCGCGTTTTGGGTGCTTTGATGCGGGCCACTCTCGACTCACCCGATTTCTGAACTCCCGAACTAGAACCTAGCAAGCGCTAGCTCCCTTCCTATGGACCCCTCCGATGTGACCTCCGCTATGACCTGGGGCCCAACTTCTGAGCGTTTCGAGACTTCACGTTTCGGGACTCAGGGTCATCTTTGCTCGACTTTGATTTTGGGCCTTTGCTCCGGTGCTAAACTTCGAGCAACTTTGGGATTCCGAGCGCCCACAAGCCGCTAATTTGATCTTCTCATGAGTTTCTGTCGTTGAAGTTGGTCTCGCCTATTAGTTTGAATTTCGAGCCTGAAATGGACTGCTCTAAACGCTGCGCATTGACGCTTCTTGTACAGATCGCGAAACTTGGACAACATGTTGCCCTTGACAACTATATGTGATAACATTTGGCTCCACAGGGGATGGCATGCTCCTTGTGAACTGCCAAGAACAAGTAGTTCCAATGCCTTAGTTGTTGGGCTATGGATTCAAGCTCAAAACATCCTGCTGAGGATTACAGGCCGATAATAACTCTAAACAAAAGAAAATACATGGGCTCCAGAAGGAGCTTATTTATGTACAATCCTATACTAACTGATCTTTACAAAGTATCAGGTGAAAGAAAACTTTCACCATAGCCACCCAGACAGTATGGTGATAAATTTCTTATCTTTACTGCAGCTGATCCTTAAAAAGCTAGGGAGGTATGACAGCAGAACGAGAACATGGCTTGGAATGTTGCCCATACCCCCAAATGATGAAAAGATGAATAATTCTGCAGTCTTCAATGTTTTTTGAAAACACAGCTCCATATATGACCTCATAGGGTCACAAAATTTACAATAAGGGAAGCTCAACTGGTAAGAAATTACCTCTTGCTCTTCATTGTTTCTCACCCGTTGTTTGATGCTCTCAGAGTGTACAGGTGGGTGGAGAATTGATGCAAGCTGACCAATACCAGGTGATATTTGCTCGTTCACAGGCTCTGGATGAGAGATAAACCGCACATTTAGCTCCTCCTTTTAATGTTGCTCTGTGTCTTCTGCACGTCCAAGATGGTTGATTTCCACCCAATGCCTTTCCTCAATGAATAAAGGAAAAGGATCTATAGTGTGGTCTTGGAAATCTTTCATATCCATATCAAAATCTGATTCATCGTTGTCATACGCAGGCTTGTTGCTCCCTAAGTCAACAAAATGTAAGGTAGGGATCTACTCATTTACGGGCTCGGGACAAGAGGTAGACTGCACATTTAGCTCTTCTATTTCTTCCTCATGGATCTCCCAAGGATCCGATTCATAATCATCATAAATAGGAGCCAAGGAAAAGCTTTTCCCTTCGTTATCTTTGCTACTTCCTTGTTGTTGTTCCATATCTTATTCATACTCAATATCTTCATGCTCGGAATCTGAAACATACTGACAGTCTTCTTGCTCGGAGTCTGAAACATACTAACAGTCTTCTTGCTTATGAACATGCAAATTTTCAAGATATGCTTGCACATGAACCCCCTTGCTAGCCCTGATGTTCTCTTCGACTTCTTCAGCATCTTCAAACAGGTGTCTTAAAGATGAAAATT
>ML887085.1:0-11094 GCA_009831015.1 Picea engelmannii | reverse complement strand
TTTTTAATGCAGAACCATTTATAGATAAGTAAATACATGCATGCAACTATTAATTCCCAATTCAATGCATAAATTATGAAAACACTTATCAGAACCAGATAACGTGAAGTGACTATTGGAAGGGGTTCTCGTTTCCACCAAACCATAGGCTTAGTCACCCCTAACGGATTTACCACTAGCCACCCCCGAGCTAGACCACGATGCTTTCAAATTGAATCTCTTCTTCCGATGCAAAAATAGATAGGGGCGAAGATTATTCTCCTTCTCCCAACTCAGTCTCTATTCCCAAGATCATAACACATTCTTTTCGTGGTTCTTCCTCGAATCCGAGAGTTTCATCTCTCGTCTCTGCACCCTTCACATATTTTCCTCTCTGACCCCCCACGCTTTCCTTTCTTTCCTTTTCTAGCAAGATTGTGTGTGGCCCGAATTCCTAGTCCATGGTTGGTCTGGAAGCCTTACAGATGGGTGGTATGCCCCATCCCCTCATTAAGTCTCGAGGAGGTCTTCCCACCTACCAACCTGACAGTAATTTATTCCTGGGTCAGAGGGTTGTTCTGATCCTGAGCAATTAAATCCAGCAAAGTATTGGTTTGGTGGAGGTTAGCGCAACCATTCCTGGTCCCCTCCAGCATCTCTTTCATAGAATTTGTGGTCTCTCTTAGCACATCCCCTTTTCAGCAATCATGCAACATGTATCCATTTTCTATTAAAATAACAGAATTTACATTCATCGACTTTTTATAAAAGTTCCATCAAATCAAACATTCACACCTTTGAGTTTGCCATAGTTTCTTGGCCAATATAGTTATGTTTACAAACTGGGGGAAACAAGGTGTTACAAGCAGAATTAGAAATTAGTTGGGTGTCGTATTATCTGACTGCTACCACTATAACTTTCAGGTATGTCCACTATACCTCATACACGACACACAAGGTAAACCGAGGTTCCAAGTGTCGTACACCCCTAATTAATCTTTTTTATTGATTTATTTATATATTTATATATCATTCTTATTTTACTTAAACTCTTTCCCGATGGGTAAGTGTTTATCAAAAACTTCCTGAGATGAAAAAAAAGATATTTGATTTATGATTTGTAATTTTATGTTGTAATACAAGTATTGAAATTTTTTCATGATAGGTAAGTGTTTATCAAAAACGTTTTAGATAAAAAAAATATTTATTTATGATTTGTAATTTTATGTTGTAATATAAGTATTGGAGATATTATTAATTAAAATAAATTGTGTTATATACTAATTATTAAGTGCTAAAATTTATTTATTAATATTCTAGTTAAGTTGAAGGTAAATTTAATTTATTAATAGTAAACTTGGTAACACATATGAGATGGATTGGATTCTTATAAAGTTATACATTTATGTTTATATATAAATTAGAGATAGAGAATAAGGTGGTCGATGTATTGACTATGAAGTATTGGAGACCATATTTATTGTTAAAATAAAGTGTATTGTATACTAATTATTAAGTGTTGAAACTTATTAATATTCAAGTTAATTTGAAGGTGAGATGGGTTGATTTTCTATAAAGTTATACATTTATGTCGAAAGAGAATAAGGTGGTCGATTTATTGAATATGATATTTTTGGCATTCAAACAAATCAAACATTTGTATTTGATAGATTGATTCTGTGTAGGTCATGGAATGTTGTAGAAATGTAAATACAAAGGATAAAAGTGTTAAGAAAAATTATTTCTTACAATGGATTTTTTTTAAAAGGTAAGAGATTTTGCATTATGTTCATTGCGTGAAAATGTAATAAGAGAGATTCAAAACAAATTATTAACAAGTAAATTTGGAAGGGATAAAATCCAAAGTTTACCACAAGAAATATATTATTACCCTATTGTGAGAAGATATGTGGGAATATTTATTTGGGAGATGTATAATTTGTTAAGTGGCTTAGGGAGTGATTCATAATATAGGGTTGTATACCTTATTGTCTATTATGAAA
Organism: Picea engelmannii; assembly: GCA_009831015.1. Classification (NCBI taxonomy): domain Eukaryota; kingdom Viridiplantae; phylum Streptophyta; class Pinopsida; order Pinales; family Pinaceae; genus Picea; species Picea engelmannii. The sequence continues at coordinate 9,112 of ML887085.1, read as the reverse complement.
GGACCATGGGAGGATATATTGATGGATTTTGTCTTAAGATTTGCTAACATGCGAAGAGAGGATATGAATTAATGATTGTGTATGGAACATTTTATTCCTTTAGTAAAAATAGTTATGCAAGTTATTGTATAATTTATTTTTCAAGGAGATTGTGAGGGTACATGGACTTCTGAAGTCTATTACTTTAAATATAGATAAAAAAAAATCTTAGCGATTTTTATAGAACATTATGGAGGAAGTTGCTTATAAACTTAATGTATAGTTTAACACATCATTCCCAAGTAGATGGAAAAACATAGGTTGTGTACATAATTTTTGGAAATCTTTGGAGTTATTTAGTAAGGAATTGATTAAAGTAGTGGGATAAATTCTTAGTACAAGTTGAATTTTCTTATAACAATATGGTGAATAGATCTATAGGGTTATTGTTTTTTCAAATTCTTTGTGGCTGTAATATAAATAAATGTATAAATCTATTGGTTTTCTTATTAGAATGGAAAGGAGAGATGGTGCCAAAATTTTTACTGAGAAAATTAGAAATTTTGATCCGGGATCTTTGCATCGATGTGACTTATAAAGAATTGTATTAAATGAGCATAAATTAAAGTGCACCATAAAGAAAGAAAATTTCAATAATGAAGAGACATAAGCATCAAATCTGAACACAAAAAACTTGATAACGAAGTTCGTCCTTGGTGGACTACGTCTCCGGTCCTGCTCTCAAATTGGTAGGCCTTTTTATTAACTCAACAAAAGAATTTGGCAAAATACATAAGTATACCTCATTCTGGCATTAAGCTACCAAAGATTTGCTCAGATCAAAAAACAAACAACACCACTGAATTCGTGGCCTTGAATTACCCAATAATGACTATCTCCACGCCTCAAAATGAGTCTAGCACTTCTAGTCCCCTGAGGAAATTCACCTCGATTTTTGTGCCTGCACCTGCAATTAATTCATGAGAATATGTCTCGAAAAGCATGCCCTGTTCGTACAACCGCGCCCTGGTCTGACCCCCCGTACCTAATGAAAATGCAACATTTAAGTAAATAAGGGGGAAAACTTTACCAAGTCACACCCCAGCCCAAACGGTTGGTAGACTTGGCAAAGGCAGAGATGATAAGGTAGATCATGAGATCAAACCTGCGGGCCTCCCGTTTTTAGCATATGGTTGTAACATTGTATATATGTATATGGTTTGGATTTGGCGGAAACTTCGGCGGATTCGGTTAAAATGGCATAGCCTTTGGCAGACGTGGTAAAGTCTGGTGGTATGCTTTATATCCCGACCAGATTTGGCAAGATCCTATCAAACTTGGCAAATTGGGGGTTGGCGCCAGCCAACCCTGCCAAATTTTGGAAATCCGGATGCTTGGAGTCCTTATGCATTTGGATGCTACCACGTGGCAGCACATGAGTGGGCCACGTGATAGCCTTTCATTAGCCCATGTCACCACTCCTTACATGGTCACTACCACTTCATCTTGCTTCGTCAGCTTGCCACGTCACCTGACAAGTGGTTGTACGGTATGCCACATGGTTGCACGAACTGCCACATGGAACCTTTTCATTGGTCCACGAAAGTGCCCAAAAAGTCTGAAAATGAGTGACATGTGGCAGCCTTTGGTGTTGTCACATCACCATGTTGATGTCATGCTGATGTCAACATGACATGTGTCTCCCTCTATGTATGCCACATATACTGTATAGATGATGATGTCATCTGTACTAGTGTTGACGTCAGCAGTACAGATGCTAACTCCAACCCTCCTAACTAGGCTAGGTTGACCAAAACTTTGACTGTGAATATATTTTGAGACATAACTCCGTTTGATGAGTTGTTTATGCCATTGGAAATATTGCGACATGCTCTTCGCGATGATGCCAATTTCACTAAGTTTTGAGAACTTTGAAGTTTTTCCTTTTCTCTATCTACTGAGACCATTCTGAGTTTCCTGAGTTTCTTCTGTGAATTCTGAGTTATCCTTAGTCTTCTCTAGATCTTTTTTGGATCACGCCTTCCCACTAAGAGATTTTTGGACCACCAAAAGCTTTCATCAATCAAAATATAAGTGAGGGAAGAGTTCCTTCACCTTGTCCTTCTCAATTTACTTTGCCTTGCTTGGATGTGTGCCCTTTAATCCCACTCAAAGATAATCAACATCACCCCTCCGTGTGTAATATACCTAAGGCCGGACCCAATTGTAAATGTAAATACAAATGTACTTATGTTGGTGAGTTGTTTTGATATCATTTTTGTATGCACATTTCATGGCATAGTGCACGCATGTACTACGCAGTAAAATGAGGAAGTGTGCACATTCTAGGATACCACGCGCAACATCTTAAGTGTGCGTGATGTTGAGGCCAGGGAGCCTTTGTGTATATGATATGTTTTATAGGCTGGTTATGTTTTATAGGCTGGTAAGCCAGTTATTATAAGCTAGGATGCTTATGTTTTGATTAGGCCGGAGAGCCTAGATGTTAAAGGCTAGTGCGTCTGGTTTTGTACATGTCTCATATTTAATATAAAATACATTGTTGCATGTAGACCGACCATGATAAAAGAGATGGGGGACTAAACTCCACTAGTTAGGGAAAGGGGGGGAATAAGTTAAGGAAAGGGGCTAAGCTAGGGAGCTTGAGCCAAAAAGGAATATTATATTAATATTTCTTAAATCATAAAGTATGGATAATTATTTTATCCTAAGTTCTAAAGTTGGGGACAAGTGGGCCAAAGTAGTTCCCAACATGACAAGTGTCAAGTTGGGGATATGCATACATATTGTTGGGACTTAGTTCATTTTCACACTTCCCCCCATCATTCAAACCGTCATCTTTTCCATCATTCCTTCCATCATTCAGCCATGATTCCATGACCATGTTCACTCACGCAGTCATTTATCCTCAGACATTCATTTTCACTATATCTGAACTTGTATCCATGGCCACAGAGGTTGGTGTAGCTGGTTAGCTGGGAATTTGGACTGAAGAAGCGGGTTGTAAGGCTCATGGGATATTGAAGAGGCGGGTTGTCAGGCCCGTGAGAAATTTCTCTCTAGGTGAGAGAATTGCTGGGAATTGATTTCCCGAAGGTGCTAAACTTCAGCTACAGGGCTTTGAGACTTCTTGTCCGACATGTTGCTGAAGCCCTGGAAGGGAAGTGGGGCAGCTGAGGGACTCTTGAGAAGAGAAGGGGCACACTTCCTTGGGTGGGACAGGCATGTGGGGAATGAGAGACTGTGGGATGTTAGTTTGAGTAGGAACCTGTGATGGAGTCTTTCCTGTTTTCCATGAGCCATTAGCCTGGTTAGGCCCCTTTACCTGGGTGGAGTTTAATCCTAGGTCGGGGGTGACTCACTGTTGAGAGTGATGAACAGTGTAGTCTAAGGCTGGGCGGTTCGTGGAAGGTCTGCACGCAGTTGGTGATATTCTTAAAAAGATAAGTGTTAACTGTGTGATAAAAATGCATGTTGCATTGTTATCTACGTGTTTATTTTATGGGTATATCATATGCATGGTTATAACTGTCTGTAGGTTTTTGGGTATTTCATGTATATGCTGCATGTCTATGTTTACTGTTATTTCAATGTGAACTGTGAATTTACATAATGTATTTGTCTGTTACGTTTTATATATAAAGATTCTGCAATAGTGTTGTGTGTGTATGTTTTAAATGCATGCAGTTAGAAATTTTTTATGTGGCATAGCTTAGAATAGAAGCTGGGTATGTTACAGTATGTTCCGCGGAGAGAACATAAGTGTTCTCTTGTGTAGCGTGGCCCGACCATGGGTGGTCGGGGATGTTACAATATGGTATCAGAGCTTCAGTTTTCAACACTGAGCTTGGATGGTCCGAGAAAGTTGAGTTGAAGAAAAATGTCATAGAAGATTTATTTTGAAGTGGCCAAATTTCAGTTTGTAGAATGTCCATGGTAAAAAGTAACAATAACTGGGCGGAAATGAGGAAAAGCCCCAATTTCTGTGGTTGAATTCATGAGAAAATGGAGAAATTGAGCCCAGTAATGAGATATCACTGATTTAATATCTGTTCTAGCAATTCAGACCTGGAATTGGTCGAATTTGAAGTTACAGTGAATCCATGACAGTTGGAGCGAGTTGTATAATTAGAATTTCCAATTCGTGAATTGAGTTTGGGAAAAATTTGTTCCAGAAATGTCAACCCACAGTGATATGTTGTTACAGAAGTTGAGCTAGTGTTATCGAGGTAAAATTGAACGAATTTCATAGTTGCAGAATGTATATGGTGAATTGGGAAAAAAAAGCCCCAATTTCTGCAGCAGAATTCACGAGGAATCGATGTGCATAAAGGTGAATGTGCATAGTTGGGTGCACCAAAAATTCATGTGGTGCAGTGAAAAGCGCAGGATAGGTAAAATTTGGCACTGTGCGGCAAGATATTGGCGTGCTGATGCGTGCGTTAAATTTTGGTGCTGCGCGGGAAAAATGTTGGCGTACAGGTGTGCATGGTAAATTGTGGCACCGCGTGGAGGAATATTGTGTGCGGATGCACGTGCTAAATTTAGTATTGTGCGGTGTGCACACACGTAGTAAGGTGCACATGGTGTGTGAAATATTGCAAATCACAGAGGAGTTTGGTTGGTGCACACACAGTATGAGTATAAGTTGTCTTGCGTCAGTGTAATCAATGGTGCGTGCATATTATTGTGCGCAGTGGGGGCATATTGAACTTTGGCATGGTGCAATGCATAGAGAGAAATGCATGTGGAATATCAGTGCGTGATACAAAGAACTGTGCATAATGGGTAATAGTGCAAGAACCAAAAATGTGCACGGTAGATATTGGCGCGCGATACAAAAGTGCGCGCAAGTTATTGGCGCGACAAAAAAGTGATACACAGTGGTTTTAAAGTGTGCAAAGCACAATTTACCTTGTGATGTTGCAGCACATGGTAAATACGGGTGCACAGATTGGAATTTGTGCGTGCAAAGTTGTTTGAAGGGTGAAGAACAACAGAAAACCAATGAATTTCTGTGACGTTTTATATCGTTTAAACGTCACCTTTTTGCAGCGCGTTTTTTAAGCCCTTAAGAGCATTTTTAGCAACTCAAAAACCATGAGAACAGAATGTGCCCAGGGCACACTTTGTCTCTGCAGCTCAAATAAAAGAGCTCGGATAGATCTTTCTAATGGTGTAAATTTTCTGTCAAACGAAGATTTAATGAGAAAGATACAACAGAAACAGTGAAGGGTAAATTATAAGACCCAACTAGCTCCATGGAACCATAATTTTCTACTCAAGACTCGGAATTGAGCATGTGAGTAGGCATTGAAAAGGTATTGGACAGTGGAATATAATTATAAACCCGGAAAATTGATCAAGGCATTCAAATTTCTAGGAAATCAAAAGAAAGAATTCCGATATATATTAGTGAACCAGAATGGTTCACATTTTCATGAAATTGTTAAAACAATTTGCCTGACAAGGTTTTGTTGGTTGCACATTTTGTAGAGATAAAAAAAAATAGATAAAGATCAGCTTAGAGTCCATAGTAATGGAAGAGGCACAAGGGAATTACAACCAAGAATATGAAGTCAGAGGGATGGATGTCCATTTGAGCATTGAAGGAACAAACTCCAATGGACATGGAGAAGAAATGAATGAAAACATGAATATGGCAGAGACCATTAAAAATTTGCAGAAGGATGTCCAAAGACATAAGGCTGATAATGAAAGGCTTATGAGATCCAAGGAGCAGCAGGATGAATTCAACATGAATTTATTACAGAGCTTGAACATAATAGAAAAGAAATTGAATAAGGAGAGTGGCTCGAACAAATCGGGAAGTCACAAGTCTCATGATGAGAAAAGAAAATCAAGAAGTGTTAGAAGAAATCACCATCACTTCCCAAGGCATTCCAATAAGAGGGAACACAATAGCTCAATTCCATCCCCTATCAGGAAGCATAAGAGTTATGGGGTGGATGAACTACGAGGAGAAATGAACAAAATCAAACCTCCTACTTTTGATGGTGAGCACAAGAAGGATGAAGATGCAGAGACATGGTTGTTGGGCATGAGAAAGTATTTTCAATTGCATAATTATTCTTCTCATGCAGAGGGTAGAATTTCCATCTATCAACTCAAGGGAAAGGCATCCATGTGGTGGGATCAACTTTTGTAGGTGCAACACATTAAAGACAAAAGTGTTACTTGGAGGGAATTCAAGAGATATTTTGAGAAGAAATACTTGACTAAGAGATACTATGACAAGAAAATGAAAGAGTTCTTTGAACTCAAGCTTGGGAGTATGCCCATTGATGAATATGAGAGAAGGTTTTTAGAACTGTTGAAGTATGTCTCTTTCATCAAGGATGAGACAATGAATATTCAAAGTTATTTGAGTGGATTGCCATCATTTATCAGTGACAAAATACAGTATGATGATCCCAAGACATTGGAGGAGACCATAAGGCAAGCTCAATGCCTATATGATCAAAAAAAGTCAAGGCTAGCATTCCAAAAAGCTTGGGAAAACAAAAATAAATTCAAGGTGGATCAGAGGAAGAAGGGATACAAGCCACCATTCTTCAGAAACAATCCTCAGGGACAACAAAATCCTAAAGAACCCATAATGATTGACACAGGGAGTCAAAGGCCAAGGAAACCACCTATTCAATGTTGGGGTTGTAAAGGGGATCACATGTTCAGATATTGTCCTCGGAGAGGTGAAAAAGGGAGGATTGTTCACAATGTACAACAAGCTGAAACAGTGGAGGACATGGGCAGAAAGCTACCCAGGATCTATGCAGCCCTGGACAACAAGCAAGCAGAGTATTAGTCACATATGATTGAAGTGGAAGGTATGATTAACAACCAAACCATTGTTATTTTAATTGATTCAGGAGCTAGTCATAGTTATATAGATCCTAAGATGGTGGAAAGTTTGCATTTGCCAAGAAGCACGCATGGGAAATCTTGGTTGGTGCAACTGGATACATGAACCAAAAGAAAAGTTAATGAGATGTTTAAGTCATCTCTTATGGACATGAATGGAATGAATACCCGGGCAGATTTGAACATCTTGCCTTTAGGTTCCTATGACTGTCTAATTGGGATGGATTGGTTGGACCAACATCATGCTCTCCTAGACGGTCATAACAAAGCATTTACTTGCTTAGATGAGGAAGGGAAACTAAGGAAAGTGCAGGGAATTCCCAGTGCAATAACCATCATAGAGATTTTAACATTGTAGTTGAAGAAATGTTACAGAAAAGGGTGTCAAATATTTGCAGCTCATATGGAGAAGACACCTAAAGATAAGGTGCCAAATTTGGAAGATTATGCAATCCTAGAAGATTTTGAAAATGTGTTCAAGGAGGTACTAGGACTACCCCCAAGGAGGGACATTGATTTCTCTATAAATCTAATGCCTGGAGCAACTCCAATGTCAAAGACTACTTACAGAATGAGTACACCAGAGCTAAAGGAGTTGCAAATGCAACTTGAAGAGCTTCTGAAGAAGGGGTATATACGCCCAAGTGTGTCACCTTGGGGTGCTCTAGTCTTGTTTGTGAAGAAGAAAGATGGAACATTAAGATTGTGCATTGATTTCAGACAGTTGAATAAAGTGACTGTGAAGAATAAGTATCCTCTGCCAAGGATTGATGATCTCTTTGATCAATTGAAGGATGCAAAGATCTTCTCAAAGATAGATCTCAGGTCAGGATACCATCAAGTAAGGATTAAAGAAGAAGATATCAGTAAGGCCGACTTCAGGACAAGGTATTGTCATTATGAGTTCACAGTGGTGACATTTGGGTTGTCAAATGCACCAGTTGTCTTCATGTGCTTAATGAATGGTGATTTTCGAGAATATTTAGACAAGTTTGTCATTGTCTTTTTGGATGACATTCGTGTATATTCTAAGTCAAAAGAAGAGAATGAGCATCATTTGAGGATGGTGTTGCAAGTATTAAGGGAGCATCAGTTGTAGGACAAATTGAACAAGTGCTCATTTTATCAGAAGCAAATTCACTATTTGGGACATATCATTTCAAAGGATGGGATAGTAGTGGATCCTGAGAAGATAGAAGCCATTAGAGAATGAGTTGTGCCAAAGAATGTGACAGAGGTCAGATCATTCATGGGTCTTGCAGGCTACTACAGAAGATTTATTGAACGATTCTCAAAGATAGCACACCCAATCACTTCCTTGCAAAGAAAAGGTGTGAAGTTTCAGTGGACATTGGATTGTGAGAAGAGTTTCCAACACTTAAAACAGTTATTAACAAGTGCTCCAATACTAAGGATTGCAGACCCAAATGAAGACTTCATTGTATGCACAATGCATGTAAAGAAGGAATTGGTGGAGTCCTTAGTCAAAATGGGTTTGCTATATGTTATGAATCAAGAAAGTTGAAGGAGCATGAAAGAAACTATGCCACTCATGATTTGGAGTTGGCAGCCATAGTGCATGCCTTGAGGAAATGGAGACACTACCTCATGGGGAAAAGGTTTGAGATGAGGACAGACCACAATGGTCTGAAATATTTGTTTGATCAACCAACTTTAAATGCTAGGCAAAGCAAATGGTTAGAATTTCTAAGCGAATATGACTTTGATATAAAGCATATCAAGGGCAAAGAGAACAAAGTGGTTGATGCACTCAGTAGAAGAGTGCATGAAATGCATGCTACAACCATTAGCATGTATCAATCATATTTGAAACACAGAATTATAGAGACTACCAAATCAGATTTACAATACAAGGATTTAGTGGAAAAACTACAACAAGGTAATTTGTTGCAAAAAATTGAAGAATACAAGATAGATAAGGATGAAATTCTATTGTACAGGGGCGGAATTTATGTACCAAATTCCCAGGAGTTGAAAAATCTAATATTGAGAGAAATGCATAATGTGCCTTATGCTGGGCACCCAGGATATCAAAAGACTATTACAGCTGTTAAGAGCCAATATTATTGGTCATGCATGAAGAAAGAGGTTGTTGATTTTATTGTCAGATGTTTTGAATGTCAAAAAGTAAAGGCTAAGCATAGACACCCAGTTGGTTTGCTACAACCATTTGTTGGAAATACTAATACAACTGAGAGGGGGGGGGGGG
>WSFP011502392.1:0-13743 GCA_009831015.1 Picea engelmannii | reverse complement strand
GTATGTCCACTATCCATTTCTCTTAGTTCATTCAATATTTAGATCTAGGGAAAGAGTAGTATTCTGTTACGGTTTGTTCCAGATCCAGGTGGATCTGGGGAGATTGGTCTGTGTCCGCACTCATGAATTTATCCATAAACAAACCCCCTCCCGCCATGCTGCAAAATCCTATTCCACATCAAGGTGTGATAAACACCCAACAGGACACACAACATCCCCCACATCAAGGGGGACAATACCTCAACCCTAACAACCCAGCAGAGCGTACAATTCTCCTCACCAGTGAGGAAGAAATACTTCTGCAAACGCGTAGTCGTCAGTATCATTCACCCACTGAGTCTCCTTCCATCTCTCCAGAGACAAACCCTACACCAATGGGACCCCCGTTGGTGATCCCCCGCCCTTCCACCGAACCACCACTACACATCCCTCGCATCCCCTTGCACAGGAATGTCCACAACCCATAGGCTAAGGCAGCTCATAACTATAGCTTGGTAGACGACTTAGCACAATCCCTGGCTGCCATGTCAGTCTTGGAAGTCCTCCAAACTTGTCCTACGCAGCAAAAATCACTAATTTCCATCTTGGGGGCAGTCGACCCTACCGATACTCGACTCATCACCTTTGATCTTGACAGCGGAGAACCTCGTCCTCCCGCCTTGATCGATTTTCAAATACCAGTAAAAATATGGAACATCACAGTTCATCGATGTATCATCGATGAAGGTGCATCTACATGCATTATGTCCAAAACAGTATGGCAGAAACTTTGTTCCCTGGAACTCATACCCTCTACCATCACATTAAGAGATTATGATGGATGACCATCCTCTCCTGAAGGGCTCTTCCAAAACGTCCCCATTGAACTCGGGGGCAAGACTATTCTCATCGACATTGAATTTATCGATGCCCCACTCGATTATAGTATCCTGTTTGGTCGTAGCTACATGTACGCTATGAAGGCAATGGCATCTTCCGTCTTTTGGACAATGATGTTCCCCCACAATGGGAAGATCATGACCATCGACCAAGTATCACATTATGAGCCTAACCCATCTGCCAACCTCGATAACATTCCTCCCCTCATCCACACAAACCAAGATGCATATCCACTCGTCGAGATGGGTCCTGGGATTTTTAAAGATCCATCCTTGTTAGGGACGTACCATGGAGCACCACCACTCCTTCATCCTGTTAATCAAGTATGTGTCATCTCATCTAACAGAACTCACACAGAGGATGCTCGTCCTCCTCAAGAGCCTTCGGTCACTCCTGACGTCCCAACAGTCGCAGAACCACTACCGTCGGAACCTCCTGCACACTCGTTGACCTCAACAGTCCACGAATCCACATCCCCTCAAGGGCATAGTCCTGTTTGGGAGACAGTCCCCCAACCCATCACTCAAATTCCCTTCTTTTACCCTCCACCGGGTATAGAATCTTTTCAGGTAGCCGCAACGCTCACACTACCTAATATGGTGTTAGAAATCCCAGTGTGGTATTTACACCCACCTGAGATGGTCCCTTAACCATCCCTTCCCCCACGGGAAGGAATCCCCATGACGATTCCCGTCCTTACCCCCAACACCCCCCCACTCACTAACCTCCCTGCTATAGCTGGGGGCAGGATAAAGAAGAAAGAGCCCACCGCTCCACTTCCTCCACACATCCCACCACCTTGCGCACTATGTGAGAAAGAGGGCCACCAAACCAACAATTTTCCATCACTACCTGAATTACGGAATTTGATCCCCCTCAATCAAACTCCCACAACACCCGCCACTACTGCTAGTCCCACTACTACCACCCACCCCTCCAGTAGTAAAGGGTTGAGGAACAAATACGCTTGTGCTATATGTTCAGAGTATGGAAATTATACCCATCATTTCCAAGCACTGCCACACTTTCGACATACATTAGCCATCGTACACCAGAACTTCCAGAACAACCCCAGTCCTGCTATGTCCTCATCAAAAAATATCACTGACATCCACTATGTCACCACTTCAGTCAATGAACGTATGAGACGCCCTTTCTCTCTCTACAATTCATTAGCTCATTTTACATACCAGTGTCCTATGATCCTTGAATACAGGCAATGTCAATTGGCCCTGCTTCACCGACCCGCAGAGGCGGTAATTGACATTACCTCGTCACTCGAGGATCTTCATGTCATTTCTCCCGAGCCTGAGGCACTCCCAACGCCTCCATGGTTCTTCAATGACGCCTCTAAGGATTTACCCCACAACCCCCCCAATTCTCTTGCTCATTCCCCTACGAACACTCTCCACCCAACCACCATGGGTACCCCTCAGTACTTTAATATATGGTTTATGTCGAGTGAACCCGCACCATCTCCCAACCATGTTCCCCCTATTTCTTCACCAGGGGGAAACCACCCAACCACTGTCACTGAGATCACTCCTCATGACCCCTTGTATCCTCGATGTTTCCACTGCGACGAGGAAATACTGGAAGAGCTAAACCACCCAGACTCTCCCTGGGATGCGCTACATCACCGCGCACTCTTCTCTCCACAGGAAGCCTCCATGCCTCCTAACCAAAACCCCATTTACACGGTCGAAACCAAGGATTTTATTCCATCATGTCCTATCGATTGGTTCAACAATCCCATTCCTACCCCTGATGCTTTTGAAGAAGGTAATATGGCCAACATTTCCCCCACCATCAAAATAGACATTTCCATTAAAAATGACATCGTCGAAGAAATCATCATTGGAGCTTCTTGCACTCCTCCAGAAATCGACGCATATAAAGCCCTCTTCCAGGAATATAGGGATATTGTTTCCTGGTCATACACAGAAATGCCTGGACTTGATCCCTCTATTGTCGAACATCACATCGACACCTGTCCCGACATCACACCAGTTCGCCAAAAACAACGACCACTACACCCATCCAAAGTCGCAGCTATCAAAGCCGAAATTGACAAATTACGCGCTGTCGGGTTTATTTACCCCATCGCTTATACTTCATGGGTTTCCAACCCTGTACCCATCGATAAAAAACAGGGCACTATCCGCGTTTGCACATACTTTCGCGATCTCAATAACGCATGTCCCAAAGACAACTTTCCAATGCCTTTCATCGATCAAATTATCGACGACTACACCAGCCACGAGGCTCTCTCCTTTATGGACGGATTTTCTAGCTATAACCAAATACAAATCCACCCAGTCGGTCAGTATAAAACTGCATTCATTACCCCGTGGGGTACTTTTTCATATCGTGTCATGCCTTTCGGCTTAAAAAATGTCGGCGCAACCTTCTAGTGGGCAATGACATACATCTTTCACGATCTGGCTACTATCATCCTCGCCTACTTGGACGACCTCACAGCTCGATCCAAGAGATGCACCCAACATCTGGATGATTTACGAATCATTTTTCAATGGTGTCATCAGTACAACATCCGCTTGAATCCCCTCAAGTGTGTGTTATGTGTCACCGCAGGGCGCCTCCTCGGTTTTATTGTTTCCCAAAGTGGTATTACCATAGACCCCCTCAAAGTCCAAGCTATCACCGAAATTCCACCTCCCCGGAATTTACGACAACTTCAGAGTCTACAGGGAAAAGATAACTTTCTTAGACGCTTTGTTCCCGATTACACCATACGTGCACACGGTTTCCTCTGCTTACTATGTCACGACATCCATTTTCACTGGGAAGACCATGCCCAATAGTCATTTTACGATCTTAAAGAAGCGCTTTCAAATGCACCTTTAATTAGTGCACCTAACTATAATCGCAACTACATCCTCTACGTATCAGCATCAGCTGTATCAGTAGTCGGCGTCCTTGTCCAGCTCTGAGATGACAATCATGAACATGTCATTTATTATGTTAGTAAGAACCTCTCAGGACCACCCTTGAAGTATAAACATGAATAGAAACGTGCTCTTGCAGTTGTCCTCGCAGTCCAGAAACTGTGCCATTACATTCTACTTCGCACCACAAAGTTCGTCGCAGATTCCAACCCTATGCAGTACTTGCTAAGTCGTCGGCAAGTTAATGGAAAATTCACTCGATGGATCGTTATCCTTCAGGAGTACGACCTCGAGTTCTCAACACCTAAGAGTAAGAAGGCCCTCGTTCTCGCCGAACTTGTCACAACCCTCAGTTCTAACACCACCAGTGCCCCCGTCAATACCGACTTTCCCGACGAACATATCTTTTACATTACTTCAGATGATCCTTGGTACGATGAACTTCTCGTCTACCTCTGAACTCAAAATTTCAGTAACCACCTTTCATGGGATGATCATCGAGGTATTCTCCATCAGGCCCCCCACTACCTTCTCATCGGAGACATCCTATACCGGCGGGGCGTTGACACCCTTCTTCGTCGATGCCTGACTATTCACGAGGCCGACAGAGTCTTAAACGACTGCCACAGTGGCGCATGTGGGGGCCATCTTTCGGGTATATCCACTGCTCAAAATATTATCCGAGAAAGTTACTTTTGGCCTACCTTGTTTCATGATTGCATTCATGCTGTGAAACGATGTGAGCAATGTCATCTCTATGCCAACAAAGCCCGAGCTCCCCCCGCTCTTCTTCACCCTGTCATTACTGTCGGCCCTTTTTGTAAATGGGGCATCTAATTTATGACTTGTAATCCCCCCTCCAGCAATGGTCACAAATACATTGTTGTCGTCGTTGATTACTTCACCAAATGGGCCGAAGCTATGCCCACTTTCAACAACACCGTTGACACTGCAGCGCATTTTTTCTTTAACCACGTCATATCCCGTTTTGGAGTACCCCTCCAACTCATTTCCGACCATGGGAAACACTTCAAGAATGAGATCTTCGTCGAACTCTCATCTCGGTTAGGCTTCTCTCACAATTTTTCCTCACCATATTACCCTCAGTCAAATGAACAGGTCGAGGCAGTTAACAAAGTCCTCAAGACCATGTTACAGCGCACGGTTAATAAACATAAAACAAATTGGCATCATATGTTATTTTCCGCGCTATGGGCTTATTGAACGGCGGTGAAAACTGCTACTGGTTTCACACCATTCCATTTATTCCATGGGGTCGAGGCAACTCTTCCCATCGAGTGCGAAATTCCCACCTTACACACCGCAATTGAGCTATTACCTGACACTGCTCCAATGGAGCAGTGCTTGCTGAACTTGGAGTCTCTGGATCAAGATCGTCGATCTTCCTTACAGAACAACGAGGTAGCTAAAAAAAGATCCAAGGCTACCTTTGATCGCCATGTCAACCTTCGATCATTCCGCGAAGGCTACCTCATCCTGGCTTATGATATCGCTCATGATACCTTTGGACACGGCAAATTCGAATCACTTTGGCATGGCCCTTACATTATCCAACATTGCCTCACCAAAGGCGCATACATCCTGGCCTCCCCCGATGGCCTCTCTCTCAAGGAACCTGTCAATGGGTTGTATCTCAAGAAATTTTATGCTTAAAAGTAGTCATTCTACTTTAGGTTATTTCTTTTTCTAGCGTTTTTTTAATCTTTTTTCTCCTCCTCTATCGTCTAAACTATCCTTTGTGCTATTGGCAGATGCTTCCTCCACCAGCCTACCACATCGGTTACGCCGACGGCGCCAGCCGTTGGACACAAAATCTCGCTTCAACTGCTTGGGCTCTCTACACCCCCTTACATGAAATGCTCCATTCAAGCGGCATATGTTTGGGGTCAGCAACCAACAACCAAGCCGAATACACTGCGGTCATTGGTCTCCTGGCCGACGCCCAAAATCATCATATTCGTCACCTTAGCGTCTTCCTCGACTCTCAACTAGTCGTTCTCCAGCTCAACAATGTGTACCGTGTACTCGATCCATGCCTCTTTCGCAAATACCTGCAGGTTAGGCTTTTATCTCGACATTTTGATTCCATCACATTTACACATATTCCAAGACAATTGAATCAAATAACAGATCAAATAGCTAACATGGTGTTAGATTGGCATATATCACATCAAGCTACACATACGTAAACATATCACAAAAAATTGTCATAGCATATATATAGAATGGACGTACTCAAAACATCAGCAAAAAACATGTAGACAACATCAGGATCTCAAATATGTATACTCATGTATATATAAAAGTCCATCAGGCCATCCGAATGTTTACATACAAAAATACATGTATCCGCAGGCCAATGCAGCACCTCGGTACAAAAAATGGGCTCACCAGCCTATATACAACAAAAAATATATACATCATGCACCAATCATGGTGCCTCTATCATGCCACCACCTGCTCCTCCCTCAGGCGGTGGTGTCCCACCACCACCTACCCCAGGCAGTGGTGGTCCACCCACAAGACCCTCCTGCCCCGGCGGCAGACGTCCACTCGTCATAGTAGCAACCACTGTTGCTCGTTGCACTATGGACCGCCAGGGTGGTAGTACCCCACACACTGCTCCAAGAAACTCTCATCCTGGATACGCGACCACATGCCCTCCGGCACATCCTGCAAAACCATCTCCATACGACAGTGTATATCATCAAAATCCACTCTGGCTGTCGCCGGAGGAGCGTGTGATGTCCCCGCACGAGGGTCATCAAACCGGCGCCTCCTCGCTGCCCTCTCTGGCTCAGCTGGTCGCCCCATGGAATCTTCCCGCCGACGTCTCTCTCCCTGTGGTAGTCTCTCTGGCTCTCGATGAGCCGACGCTCTCTGCATCTCCACCTCGCACCTGCGAGGTGCCACATCTGCATATGAAAAAACAAAAAACAACAGATAGTATCAACATCTATATCATATACATATGGACTGCTATCTCAAAAAACAAAATACACCAAAACATGCACACCAATACTAAACATACCTTGATGGTCAAAAACCTCCCCTGGAGGTAGCACCATGTCCGGGTCACCCCGGAAGTCCACCCCAGCATAGGGGTATCGAAGTATCACCTGCAGCATCTTTCACCATACCTGTGTCGCCTCTGCCGAAAATAAGTGGCCACCTTCGCCACCACCATGACGAAGCAAAACTGTCGACCACCACCTCAGTCGCGGCTCTCGCGCCCCCGGCACCTCCAGTAGGATCCTCGGGCGCAACATCGGCACCCTCTCTAGAAACCATGCCACTAGGATGGACCCGAATGCAAACTCCCCTGCACCAGTGGACCGACAGTGGTCCAACTGCGCCACCATCCTCGCATGCAGCATCAACCCCCAAGCAAAACACTCGCTGGCCAACACTCTCTCCAGCACCAGCAGCTGGCCACCTCTAATCCGTTGGGTCGCCAGTGACCCATATACCCGCACAATCATCGCTGCTATACAGCGATGTGCCAGGGAATTATAGCCGATATACTCACCACCGTCCCAGACATAAAGTTCTGACATGAACAATATCTCTGGCCAATATCGGCGAGCAAAGTAGTCCTAGGCAGCACCAGCTCCACCGGTAGGGGCGTTCCCTGAAAGGGGAGCCCAATCAAAAAATATACATCCTCCACCGCAGTGAAGGGGATCTGCTCTCCTCGCACAAGGAAGTAGTGCAGCTCCGGACACCACATCTGGATCAGGAACTGTAATAGATACTCATGTGCCCATATCAACGGGCACTCAAAGAACTTTAGCAACCCATAGTTTGCCAAAGTCACACGAACACCGGGCTCCTCAATGGCCACGACATCTCGTAATTGGGCCCAGTCTCCAAGCTTGAAACGAGATTCTTCCATGTTGCGCTTGGGCGCTCCTCGTACAACTTGCAGACCTGAATACTCTTGTGCCTTGGACAAGAAATGTCGCTAACAGGTCCATAACAGAGTGGAAAATATTTCGATGAGGCCTTATTCCGATGAGGCCTTGTAAGGCGTTCTTTCAACAAGTGCAACCAAACTTTATCTCCCACTTGAAACTAGTGTAGCACCCAGTGTTGATCATGGTGCTACTTGCACTTGGAAATGGACTTATGTAAAATATCTTGAACCTATTGGTGGATGTTTTGGATCCGCTAAATGAATCGGATGGATTTGTCAGCTTCAATTGGAGCATGCGATGAGTCTTCCTAGGCGGTTGTAAGGAGTAGTGCAACATCCATGGGACCCAATGGTTGAAATCCCAACCCTGCCTGAAAGGGGTTGTGGCTGGTTGAGCTATGTATGGCTCTATTGTAGTTGTGTTGATCATAGGGAAGACTCTCATTCTAGGTGCGAGGGTGCTTGGAATTGTACATTCACAGGATGTGCACGATCATCAGGTTGACGACCTCAGTTTGGTCATCCGTCTGGGGGTGGAAGGTAGTGGATTTGGTGAGCTTGGTGTCCAACAGTGACTAGAGGCTTGACCAGAATGTGTTGATGAACTGACTGTCCTAATCTAAGATAATGGTTTGTGGCATCCTAAAGTGTACCCACACTCAGTTTTGGCCCTTGGTTATGGAAGCAAGCAAAGATCAAGGAAGAAAAAGGCAAAACGTGAACTGCGCGAAAGACACAGTGACTGTTACTGGGTCGAAGTAAGTAAAAGAGCAGAAAAGACAGAACAAAGTAAAAGGAAGCAAGACGTTGGACGAGGAGATTGAGGATGACAGACGAGTAAGGAAAATGGATCATGGAAAACTCAGCAAGTGGAAAAAGACATTATTGAATGATTTGGAGCACCTTGTGAGAAGGAAGGAAAGATAGGCTAGAAAAGCCCTGAAAACAAGGGTCAAGTTGACCTAGGGTTTTAGACACCTAAGATTTTGGTATCTAGGGTTTGGACACTTAGGTTTTAGCCTAAAGGTGTCCAAGAACTATTGCAATGTATAAATAAAGGTCTAAAGGACCTAGGATAGGTTGTTGTTGGTGGTGGTGGTGGTGTTATGGATGTTGTTGTTGTCTTTGTTATTGTGTGATCGAGTGAGGATTATTGTGTAAGAGAGAAGTGATGAGTGTAGAGCCTTCTGCTATTGTAAGATCTTTAGTTGGGTGCGAAGATCAACCCTGCAGTTGGGTGCGTAAGGAGGGGAGAGATAGAGAGAAGAAGAAAGAAGATCTGCTAGCTGAGAGCGCAGACAAGAATTGTATGCTTCATCTTAGTATATTATAAAGAAAAGTTCTATGGATCTATCCCTAGAGAGAGGGTGAACCACATATATCTTTTGTTGTGTGTGTGATTGGTGCTCTGTTCTTTGTCATTTGGTATACTGTTATTGCATTACTATGTTAGATCTGAAAGATAGTAGTGCAGAGTAGATCTGAAATGGTAAATGATATATAATTGTTGTATTGATTTTGTATTGGATCCACTTGATATCCCCTTGGTTGTAGACATCTCTGTCCCACAACCCCCCCATAGCTACTTCGGGTGAGACAGCATATGCTTCGTAGGTATTGTCGAAAGGGCCAGTAGTTAGGGCTTGTTAGTGCACTCTTGGAGTTGAACCCTGGGTCTGCCCCTGTACCAACAAATGGTTCTGTTTTCGGGACCAAAATATTCTTGACGGAATGTCAAGGTGGTTTACATCAAAGACAGAGATCCAGAAGTGGACAGAAGACCAAGAAAAGGACTTCGTTGAAGCCTAGAACAAGAACCCTAACCTTAGTATAAAGGATTGGTTGGAGAGATATATCTTTACTGATATACACAAATTTTTCTTTGGAGGAATCCATCAGGAGTTATATGAGTGGCTAGCTAGGTTAGCAAATACCCAATTTGAGATCAGATCTAGGCCACCTGTAGTTTGGACGTCGATGTTGATCAAGAAGGTCAAGAGAGTTGATAACACTGTGTCAAGAGAAGTAGATCACTGGTTTGATAGTACCATTGGAGGGTATATCACCGAGTTTTTTGTTGACAGAATAGAGTCATATAGCCAAGCCAAGTGATATTTCTTTAAGGGACCCAGAGGAAAATTTTTAAATTTTCTGAAGTTGAGGATCAAGATGTTATTGCATGAGAAGAACATCTTGAAGATACAATAGTTAGACGGATCCGAAAAGGCTAATGTTCAAGCATTCGGACAGCGAGAGCGACACAGAGGTTGGACCTACGTGCAGTGGGAGAGCGTTCATAGAAGTTTATCTTGCAAACCTGTTTAAGCAGAACTACGAGGACGAGGGTTTCTACAGTGGAGAAGAGGCAGATCTAACAGATGAGGAGCATTCAGAATCTTCTAGGATAGAGGAACCTCGCCGAGAAGAGCCAGAAACTTCAAGAACTGCACAGACTGTTGAGGTAAGTACCGTTACTCTTCCTGTTGTTTCAGCAGCCTTGAGTAACCAGAGTAACCTAAGCCATCAGAGCACTGTCACTAGTAATCTGACACACACTCATTCTGGAAACATAGGAAGATCTATAGCAGACGATATGAAGTTACCCACCTTTAGAGGAGATGGATCTGAAGACCCTGAACAACATTGGTTTCTCTGCGAAGCTGTGTGGAGTATTAAGAATATCACCAATGAAGCATTCAAACGAGATCAGTTCAGTACTACCCTAAGAGATCGCACACTAAGCTGGTATATGAAATTTGTATAAGGAGTTAAACCTAAAACACTGAATGCTATTAAGACTTCACTAATTGTTGAATTCAAGAAACCTAAGTCATAATCGTAGTGCATTACATAAATGAAAGAAATCAAGTAGAGAATAGTTGAACCAGTATGGGAGTTCAATCATAGATTCAAGACCTTGACAGGCCATCTGATTTTTCAAATCCTAGACGAGCAGAACAAGGAATGGCTCATTGCTACCCTCTTACCACACATCAGAGTTCCTCTGATGCAACAGAATATTGCTTCGCAGGCTAAGGCGTTGGAGATCGCTATGAAGCTAGAATCAACCCCTATGGGAGAATCCAGCTCAGGTATGAGTCAAATCTTGAGTCAGCTAACTGGTTTGTCTTTGCAGGTTGAAGATATGAATAAAGACAGGGGAAAAGATAAAAGAGAAGACATCCAGTGTGACAGATGAATATCAAAAATCCATGACAAGGAGAACTGACCCTTATTCCATGAATACTTGGCCTCTGGAGATCTGAGCACCTTGAAACAAGTCACCCTACCCTGGTGCGAGGTATGCAGAAATAGACATCGCCCTCGTGAGTGCCACTACATGAAAAAATATGTTCAAACACCCACAAATTTGTATTGCACGTTTTGTAAGTCCATGGGACATGATGATAGGGATTGTAGGGATTACGATCTCATGCATGAAATGTCAAGGGATGTATAAAAGATTCAAGGCGAAGTACATCAAGAAGGAAACACTACGCAGTATAACTCCTCTGGGAGAGGAAACTTCAACCCTCATGGTGGATTCCAAGGAAGAGGAAGAGGAGGAGGTATGGGTCGAGGTCGAGGATAGATAATCTGTTATAACTACACATAGCTAGGACACTTGGAAAGGGACTGTCAGAACCCTTGTACCACTTTCAGCTATTGCAACTCTTTCGATCATGTTATCGAGGAATGTCCAGCATTGCTGGATAAACTTAAAGAGAAACGAGCACCTCAGCAAAACCCATAGATACAATTGATCAAAGAAGACCCTTGATTCATTGTTATCACTAGAGGAGGCGTTGTTACAGGAGAGGATAGAATGATCCAAGGAAAAACTACAGAAGAATCAGGAGTCAGGAAAGTTGCAGAGAAGACACAAACTTTTGATGCAAAGAAAGAAAAACAAATGTTCGAGGAGGCAAGAAGAGAATTCAGGGGAGACCAAGGCTCGTCATCGAAGACATGACCAGAAGTAAGAGAATGTGGAATTTCTCTGGCATTCGACTAGTCTGCTTCGCCCAAAGATGGAAAAGAGGCAAGTAAACTTGTCAGTTTCTTGTATACATTTATAGAGCTGATTAAAGATGAGAAATCTATACAAGAACTGCAAAATTTGGTCAGACAGTATGAGATAAGAAGGGTATATCCTTTATTGAATAAATCAGTACATCAACTATCCAAGAAGAGAATAAAAAATAAGGAACTACACTTGAATGATCAGATTGGAGAGTATGATATAGACTATGTGGTCCTCGAATTAGGGTCGGAGGTCAATGTCATGACGAAGCAAACCTGGGCACTGATGGGAAAACCTAAGTTGATCTATTCCCCTGTGAGGCTTAGGATGGATAATCAGCAGGCAATAAGCCCCTTCGAAACATTGGAACATGTACCTATGGACATCGACGAAGTGAGGACGTTTGTAGACTTCGAGGTGATTGAGATAGTTGATGATAGTTGTCCTTACCCTGCACTGTTAAGAATTGATTGGGCTTTAAATAACTCCACTGTGGTCGATTTAAAGCAAAGACAAATGATGTTTGAAGGAGATGGACTTAGGTTCATTTCACTATTATATCCCGATGAAGTTCAGCGATACACTGAGCCCATCAGAGAAGAAGACCGCGCATATGAACTGGAAAACATATAAAAATTAACAACTAGACAACAGGATTACATTAATCCTACGGCGGATGGAAATTTGAGTTGGAGAAGTGATAGCGCATGTTCATCAGATTCAAAAGAAGCACTGGAGAAATGGAAGAAAAAAATGTATGAAGTATCTACAATTAGATGTGCTAGATTAACCAGAGAAGTATGTTGGATCGGCACAACAGTAAGTAACTTACCTACCTTTGATGGTCTGAATCCTTTAGAAACATTCTTGTCAGACTTTGAAGAAAGTGTACCAACGTAACAACGCTTGTTGGCAATGGTTGAGGCCTTGAAATCCACACCAACAAGATGGTGGGGGACACACAAAAACAACATTACATAATGGGTACAATGTCATACTCTGATGAAAGCACGGTTCTCAGCACAAGTAGACGGTTGTGAAGTTAGGTACACAGGTCAAAGTTGCCCGAAAGACCATGTGCGAAGTTGCGAGGAAGCCTGGAGAAATATTCCTCAAGAGCAGTGGATGCACAAATTCATAAACACATTGGACATTATCCCTATCAACTAGTACCTTCAAGTAGAACTGCACCTCATCACTACAGATTGGGAAGGTGTTGGAGCCGCCCCTGTTTTTTCACCTCACAGAAATTTGAAAAAATCTGATACTTGTGATCTAGAGTTGTTTTTTCTTTTCCTTTCCTCCCAAAAAATCATAAAACTCTGTGAGAACTTTCGTTGCCAGAATAGTAATGCTTTATCACTTATGAAGGACCCGTTTTTCGCGAGTATGTCTTTCCTTAGGTTTTTTAAAGTTTCATAATCTTGCAAGTTGGACACTTTATATCTCGAATTCACAAGTCCCGAGTCTCGTGAATGCGAACTCAGTCTTAATCTTCGTCCAAAGCAAAAATAGTATAAGACCTTTAACCCTTGACTATGACATCCTCGGTGTTTCGCGTCTCGGCATTTTTCGACCCTAAATTTTTGTTTGTTCAACCCCGAGACCCGAGAACGTGATAATTGTTAAATAACCACAGTCAAAGACCTAGAGTAAAACAAAAAACCATAGTTAAACTTGATTCTCGGCACCTCGTCTCCCGGTTCTTTCTTTCATAAAATTGAAGTGCTCAAAAATCCGATACGCGAAGTTACGATATAATTTTATTGAGCCTTAATTATCGCCGCATCGCAATATCGCGACTCGGCGTATCAATCTCCTAAGATTTCGCCTTCAAACTCCCGAGTCACAATCTGGCAATTGAGTTAATCACGTCATTAAGGATCCGCCACGTTAAAACCATGGTTAATTAATGGTAAGATCGGAACTCGCGGTCTCGCGAGTTACAAAATCAAAACGTTGAAAGGAAATTCACGAGATGACGAAAAGTAAGG
>WSFP011502391.1:0-13743 GCA_009831015.1 Picea engelmannii | reverse complement strand
CCAATTTTCCAAATTGGGACCTGCCACTAGAATGGCCATGCAAGCTAATTCCTCCAATTTTTTCCACCCAAAAAGTACCAAGATAGATGAAAAATTGTATGGTAATCCAATTTGGATCAAAGGGAGAGTGGTGGCACCAAAGTGCAAGTTAGCAAGAAGTTCATTTAGTAGCCCATGAGATTAAAGGATTAAGAGAATGGTGGACCCAAAGCTCAAGTTAAAAAATATATTAGTTAAGCAGCTCGTGGGAAATTGAAGTTTCTTATTAATTTCCCCAAAGATGATTTCCTGATTGAACACTAGATGTGTTTTTCCCCAATAATGTATAAGTAAGAGATATTTCTCTTTTACATAGGAAGTTTTTTCATTTGAGAGTTTAATTTTTAAACAACCCAAGAGGGTGAAATAGAGGTAGAGGCCATTAGAAATTGAATATATTCTTGGAGTATCACGATTTTGTAGTAACAAATAACATTCTCCTCCTTCACTTCTCATCTCTTTCATTCTCATTCTCACTTTAAGCATTTCCTAAGTAATAAGCTTTGTAGAGGGAAGCAAGAAGGCTTGAAATGGTCGGATTCTATAATCCCAACCCCTAGTGCAATTTTTTGTTCAAATAAAATGGTTGTTTAAGATCTAAGACTCCATAAACCCCAACACTATAGCTACTATTTGATAAATGAACTATTGGGTTCATTGTGAAATCATAATCGAGGTTGTTTCCACTAGTCCATAATAAATTCAAGCAAGTTATGTTGGTTTTTCCTCTCCATTTTTTATCTTACATAATGTTGAATAAACTAATGGATAGATTGTCTTTCCCATTGGTTTTTTGTCTGATAAATATGTGCTAAGAAATTAGTTATACCCCCTCCTTTGTTCTTGTTTGTTATCTTTTTTGAGTTATTTTCCAAGCCAAACTAGATTGTGGTGCCCATGTTTAGAAGATCATTACCATGGTTGAATCCTAGTAAACCCCCTATATCTTAGCTCTTTTTAGAATTACCTCCAATTTTTTTTCTTTCTTTTAGTTAGAAATTTCCATCACTTGCAGGGCGAACATTTCAACCATTGGCTAAGAAGCCATAACCCAGGGGCATCTAAGCTGTCAAAATCGCCTGAGGATCGCACCTGGCTTGGGCCGCACAAACCATGAACATGGATGTATTTTTGGGTGTCTCCTCTCAACTAAACACACCATAAGGGTACTGAACTTGGGTTGCCTAGCAAATGAAACCCACACCTTAACCGATTGAGCTAGTAGGGATTGACTAATTACCTCCAAAATATAATTCAACATCTTATCATTGTTCGAAATCAATAGCAGAGATCAACTCCATGTGTCACTATTCTCTTTTATAAAACCATTATGAGCTTCATATGTTTAAATAAGTTTTCCTTGGGTGAAAAACAAGGACTCTTTCCTTAAGAAATATTGAGGGTACCCCCCCTCTAGATCAAGAACTAGCTCAAAGGCCTAGAGTGGAATAAGAAGGTGCATCCTACACATTGTATCCTAGCATTTGGATCCTCTGTGAGAGATAAGGGACAACTTGGGGGACATCATAGGAACTGACATTGTTTCCAAGGACAGAGTTCTCCTTCGGATGTAATGAAAAATCTATTGGTGACTCCATTGTTAATCTATGTACTAGGTTTTTAACCTAGTAAAAAATGATACCCAACATCTTGTATAATTGAATATTTGTAGCTCATTGGAAAATTATTGGTGACTCCATTGGGGAATGAAGCACTATTCCCATTTCTATTAATTATCTTCTACTTGTGGTGAGAAAGTAGTGGCTCTTGAGGCAAAGGTATCACACCTCGTGACTCCACGTCCATCTCATAATGTTGGATTGAGCTTAGATCAATGCATATCTCTTCAATATCCAACTCTTCATTAACACCATCTATTCAAGTTGGGTTTCTAAACTTATTTTTCATATTTTGTTAAATCTCATCCTAAAAGTCATCATTACCTCTTTGTTCAAAAAACCTTGGAAAATACCCTTCTTATAGCCACATTTGTTGTACCTAAACCCTGTTGAAGTTTTACTTATACAACTAGCAGTTACATTTCTTCTTTATTATTATAATCATTTAGCACATTAGTTGCATAAATAAGATCACTGAAAGAGAGGCAATCACAGAAATAATAGAGACACACAGATTATCCTGGGAAACCCTCATGGAGGAGAAAACCCAACAAAACTTCCTCGATATAGATAGTCCAAAGACCGAACATAAGATCCTCCTCTACTCCTTCACTAGGAAGAGTAGCGCAACACTTAACCAAGAAATACCAATACATAGACCAAGAACCCTCCTTGACGTCACCCCCAGTTGCAACAACTGCTCCTCCAAGACTTGCACACTGCAGAGCTAAGTAGTGAGTGTACAAATGAGGCACTGACCTCTCTTATAAATACTAGTCTGGACAGCCTATAAGTAGGTTTGGGACAACCTGTCACTTTACCCTCTTAATTTACAATTAACTATCAAGGCACAATGGGGACAACTTTTACTAAGGCACAATAGGGCCTAATTAAATATAATATAATCATATTATTTAATTCTCTCTTGGGTAGAATATTCTTCAAATTTATAATATTTCAACACCCCCCCTTAACAAGAAGGGTATTCTACTGATAACATTAATAACAATTGACGAGACTCAAAACATCATCAAGAGGAGGGGACATCGTCATCAACATCAGGAACAATTTTGGTCATATCTATAGGTCATCGAAAGTTTTTCTCATCATCAACATCAGTAGAAACTGAACATCATCACCATCTGCAGTGTGGAGCTAGAGTAACATCATCATCATCATCAACATGAAGTTGGAGCATCAACATCAACAACATGAAGCTAGAATAACATCAACATCATCAACAACATGAAGTTGGAACATCAACATCAATATGTGGAAACAAAATGAGGCAGATGCATCAACAACAACATCTATGGTACTCTGACAGACCGTCCTTATCAGACCTTTGATATTTGCCCAAGAATCATAACATTCCCTAGGATATAAAATCCTAATAATATACCATGTGGTAGTCTGACATATTGTCCTTATCGGGCCTTCAAGATCTTCCCATGAATCATAAGATTCCCTAGGATATAAAATCCTAACTGAGCTACCACTACTGACCACATCTGGCATATACATGCACATGTACTTTGACTGACTGTCCTTACTGGACCTTTGATATTTGCCCAGGGATGATCAGTCCCCTAGGATATAAATCCTAACTGAGCTACCTGTTGTTGGTCAAGATACCATAGTATCATCAACATCACTCCCCCTTTTGAGGGAGGTCCTTTCGAACAACACCAAGCTTGTCTAGAAAGTAATCAAACTTCACATGAGACATAGGCTTAGTCAACACATTTGCAACCTGCTCATTTGTGCCAACATACTGGAGCTTTTGTACCAAGTCATGAATGTAGTGGTACCAGATCTCAATGTGCTTCACCTTATCATGGAACAATGGGTTCTCTGTCATCTTTATGCAACTTTGGTTATCACAAAATATCACAGTAGCATCCATCTCTAGGTCAAATAGACTTGTCAACAACTTTCGAATCCATATGGCTTCACAAGTGGTAGAACATGCTACAATGTACTATGCTTCTGTTGTGCTAAGAGAAATACTGGACTTCTTCCTGCTTTTCCATGAAGCCATGGTTGACCCCAAATTGAAACATCATCCCAAAGTTCTCTTTCTTTCTGAAGCACTTCCAACCCAATTTGAATCAGTATGACCATACAATATGAAGTAACAATCTCCAGTATAATAGAGGCCATAGTCCAACATACCCTTAAGGTATCTCATCACATACTTTGCAGCTACAAGGTGAACACATCTAGGCTTCACCAAATACTAACTCAAGGTGTTCACAACAAAGCATATATATGGTATGGTATTCATTATATGCATCAACAAACCAATATTTTTTCTATATAGAGTAACATCAACTATTTCTGACAAAGTATCAACCAATAACTTCAGATTCGTTTCCATAGGAGTGGACATGGCTCTAAATTCCATCATATTGAATCTTCAGAATTTCCACATCATACTTTCCTTGATTAAGGAAAATATCTTATGGGCTCTACCATACTTCAGGACCTAAGAAATAATGCATCGGGCCTAGGTCTTTCATCTCAAATTATGCAACGCGCTTCCTCTTACAATTTGTGATGAGATTTTCTTCACTAAGCTCTTGGAGCTTGTTTCAACTTGCATACATGAGTCTTCATGTCTTGTACTTTGAAACCAAATTTTCACATCACATTGTACCAACCTGGTACACTTTCTTAGCTACAACTCAATGTGCATAATCATGTGTTGGTTCTATGTGCTTTCTGCAAAGCACTATTTGTCTCACTGCCTGAGAGTATGTGCTCCACTTTTTCTACAACTATTCCTTTTGGAACCACGACTCTGCACCTGCAGCTACTATTTCTGAAGCTGAGAATGAATACTCTATTCTCACTGTGGTTGTTGAACTATGAGAATAACTCCTCTACTCTATCATGGAAATAGCTTCATCTGAAACTGAAGGTAGATTTTCTTCTTTCATGGAGGAAACTCAATCTCAAATACATGGAATTCTCCCTATGAATCTCATACTATATTAGAATCATGGTTGTTCTAGTTGTCTTCACGAACACTGGAACTATTTCTTTGATTACTGGAGCAATTGTCACGTCATAGTGTTCTCCCTCTTGTTGGGAGAATCCTATGGACATAAATAAGGCTTTGTACATCTTTATATTGTTATCTGCAACATGCTTGTTCTGTTAGATCAATCTTGGAAGTCACTACTAACTTCCCTTCTAGTCTCAAGGAAAAATCCATATCCCAGTCCTTCTGACTGGCTTCCTCCTCTGTCACGGAAGCAAGGGAATATTCCCAAGATATTTCTTCTCTCCTAGAGGTCTCTAAAGCTACGATCTAGTCTTCTCAACTCATGGAATTTGTCTTCTAGTCCGGGAAGATGTATATTTTTCCCATCTAATCCTTTCAGAGATCAGGATTACTCCAAGTCTTGATTTCTTTTGAGTCTACAAAAACTTCATAGTCTCTTTTAATATGTTTTCTCCTCCAACTATCACTATATCTTCCTTCAGGGTTATCACCTGTGACCTTCCCGGAACATGAACAACAATGGAGAAACAACAGACAAGAATAATACTCTTTATAATAATAATAAAAAAAATAGTGAGAACAAACATCACAATAGCTCCTTTAGAGCTATCACTTGTGAGCTACCTAAAACAAGGGTAAAAAGTAAGAAATACAATAATAAGGAATGAGAGAAACACTCTTCTAGTGTTGTGATCAATCATTCCTCCATGGTAACCTGGAAACAAAACAAGAAGTTTCTCCTAAGATGTTAGTTATATCTAGTAAATGATTACAGTAAGCATTTATCTCAATAGTGCTCACATGCTACAAAGTATTCAATAATAAAAATTTTCAAAGATTGATCCGGATTATTTTTGGCATGAAATGAGAGCGGAGATATAATAAATAAATGCACATAGATATCATGACTATCAAATAATATAACAAAAATGTATTAGAGATGCAACCATAAACATAAAGATACAATAATACATGATTTCTATTAATGAAATAAATGTACAGAGATTGTAAAAATATAGAGTGAAAGAATCACTAGAATGGTGGCATATTATCTCTGAGAAGAGATATGATGGCTACTCGCATTCACAAGAATATGATCATTACAATGAGGCTCCAAAGGCATTTTTAACATAAGTAAAATCCAAAACCCTAACTCCGGAAGATGAAAAGCCAAAAGGTTTGCAGGCCCCGATGGGGGTAGTTGATACGTCAACTTCTTGGGGGCGTAACTTTTGAATGCGATCTTCGTTTGGGGTGATTAATACACTATTGGAAAGGTCTACTCGAGAAGAGATATCTGCGACTGGTCCAGGCCAAAAAAACATCGTTTAGGGCCTCAAAATGACCTCGGAAGTTTGGAACCCGAAAAACTGACGAAAAACTGCCAAGATGGAAAACTATTTTTCGAGCCTGTGGAATAGGTGGGTGGCCATCGACATCCACCTGGATCAATCCTCCCTCCTTATGTAGTAATGGTATCCATTGCATTGAGTTACTGGGGGAGAGGGGGAAGCGTTTTCTGAATTTGAATCTTGGTGAATTGTTTTCCTTACTGAAGACATCACACTACTCGGTTTGTGGAAGCTTGTCATGACGCTGTTGCTAGAGGGGCTGAGTCTGTTCAACAAGTCAATCTACATAAGAGGATTATCTGCAGAACCTTGTCAACTTTCTTATGTTGGATATAAGGTGCTTGGGGCGAGGTTTTATTGGTTGCAGTGTCCTTCTGTTCACCTTTTGAACAGATTGTGAAGAAGCTGAATTTTGCAGTATGAGATACTACCTTGCAGCATTGTTTAGGTGGAAAAATAGTGGAACAATAGTCAGAACAATAGTCAACATTGTTTAGATGACCCCCTAGAGAAACAATGACACTGCAGAGTTGAGACTCATAAACAACATGGAGTTTCCACATATATGGTTGGCCCAATAGAACATCACAGACATCCAGTGGGGAAACATCACATAATACCTCATCCTTGAAGGGTTGGATGTCATATGACAATCGACACTGTTGGCTGACATGAAGATCTCATCCCTGGTGAAGCCACCCGATGCTGTATGGTTGCGGGTGTGGTGTTGTCAACAATCCCAATTGTTTGAAGACCTCTGTTGAGATGAAAAATGTGGTCCCCTTCATCCACATTTGTGAATGAAAAATGTGCTCCCCCTCTTCTGTATTTGTTGGTTCTTCTAGTTGAATTGTTGCAGTCGTGACAATAGTAGTGGGGTCTGCATCGATGATTTGTCTGTTACCAATATTTTCAGAATCAGATTCAGAATCAGGTTTTGGCTCCTTGTCTTTGATCTCAGCCACCAATGACTTTTGAGTGACATTCATTGGTGTTGTGCTAGGGGATTTTGTGGAAATCACACCATTTTCTAGTGTCCTTCTTCATCTTCTCGTGAGACTTCTTTTCCTGTGGCTTAGATTGGTTTTCTGGAAGCTGTTTGTTAGGGATGTCTTTCTCATACTTTGGTTGTTTCAAATTTGTAGATCCAAACTCCCGTTTGTTCTGGTGCCTAAATTTCTGCTTGATTTTAACAACATATCGATACGCAACACCGAGTGATCAGATATCCAGAAAATCCATTCTAGTTTGGATGTATCTGTGTAGAGCCCCATGGTATTTTCGAACCAAATGTCGCTCAGAGTCTTTGATACCCATCTTGGTGGGAAAGGTATGGAAGGTGTTGGTGAACTCCTTCACTGCTTGGCCCCTCTCTTGCCGCAGTGTGGTCCATCTCATGTACTGGTCCTCATAGTTTCCAACATGGTAATATTGTTCCTTTACCGCATCCACAAAAAAATCTCAAGTGGGCTCGACCCCATATATTCCAGACTCCTCTGTGGAACTTTGCTCCCAGTAAGTTTCCCACCAATGTTTGACATGGGGGAGAGCCTTAAGGAGTGCGAAGGTGATCTTTTCTCTATCGGAAAAATTGTGAATAGAGAAATAACCTTTAAGCAGATTTAACCATTTGTCTAGGGCATACACATCTATCTGAGATTCAAATACAAGAATATAAAAATTAAATTGTACCTTGAAAGGAGAGGTTCTTCCAAAGTGGTTGTTTGATGAATATGTGTCTGTTGCTATCGAAAATCATTGAAGGACGTGGGAAAAATTCTCCATCATTTCATCCCTTTTTCATGTGAGAGCTTGGTCAAGCAACAGATTGATAGAATCGTTTGCTCCATTGTTTTTCTTTTCTTCCACCATGGAGGGTTTCTTGGGCGTGTGTGAGTTTTTGTCTTCAAGAGAGACAAGCTAGAGACCCAAATTGATATACTCAGACCTCGTCGAGGATATGTACTGAGAAAACGATCAAGAGAAGCCTACTCTGATACCACTGAATTGGATTATTTTCAACACGAAATGAGAGAGAAGATATAATAAATAAATGCATAGAGATATTGCGGCTATCAAATAATATAATAGAAATGTATAAAATATGCAACCATAAACATAGAGATACAATAATACATTGTTTCTATTTATGAAAGAAATGTACAGAGACTGTAAAAATACATAGTGAAAGACTCGCTAGAATGGTGGTAGCTTATCTCTGAGAAGAGATGTGATGGATACTTGCATTCGGAAGAATATGATCATTACAATGAGGCTCCAAAGGCATTTTTAACATAAGTAAAATCCAAAACCCTAATCCTGAAAGATGAAAAGCCAAAAGGTTTGCGGGCCCCGATGGGGGTAGTTGATACGTCAACTTCCCGGGGTCGTAACTTTTTCATACGATCTCCATTTGGGGTGATCGATACACTGTTGGAAAAGTCTAACCAAGAAGAACGATTTTTGACTAGTCAAAGCCAATGAATTTGGCAATTGCTTGGACCTCGAATCCCCAAAAAACATCGTTTAGGGCCTCAAAACGACCTTGGATGTTTGGAACTCGAAAAACTGCCAAGATGGAAAACTATTTTTTGAGCCTGTGGAATAGGTGGGTGGCCACCGATATCCACCTGGATCAAATATTTCTATCACAAATGTAGTGTTTACCAGTTATCAAACTTGATATGTGTAAATTTGAATCTTATCAATTTAACCAATCAAACCTGGAACCTGGAGTCTTGTCCTAAAAAATGAGTGTTTTTTTTCTTCTGAGTCTCCTTCACTCAATATGATAAGTATTTTCTTCAACCCGTCCTCTGTACTAAGAAAATATGCTATCTTGATAGAAATATGAGTTAGGGAATGAACTCTATAATCTCAACTTTAATCAATCTAATACTTTGACTTTAGTTTTGACCAATGGTTAGTATGATAAATTCAAAATATCAAAATGAAACATGGATATTCATAAGATTACAATAATTCCATAACAAGTAGAGGCATATCAAAGTAATCAAACCTGGGGTTCATAGTTCCTTTGAATGTGTTGGATCTGAGATCGCCCTGGATCTACGATTGTTGTTTAGACAAAAGATCCTTTCTCCTGCAAGTACCCTTTAAAATAATTATAAAATTTTAAAAATATGTAAGTACATACCTTTGAAAACATCGGTAGGTAGTGGCACCATCCGACAGTAGTGGAAAGAAATAACAAACCTTTAAAACTTCAAAGGTCCTTCAACTTGTAACTTAAAGTTAGCTAGAGATTTGTTAGGCTAAGGCGCACTAGGACAATAAAAATTAGTCCCAACACTTCAATTTTTTTTTCACTCCAACTGGTATTGCAACTGGCATGAAGGATCTGGCACTGCAACTACAACTGATGCTGGTACTTCAACTGCAACTACAACTCCAACTTAGGGTTTTATGAGGAAACCCTAATTTTTTCAAACTTGAAATTTCAGAATTCTGATCCAAGGACTAGATGCGCCTTCCTAGGTCGAACTCCTAGATGTGGTTAATTCCTCCAAAATCCTCCTTAAAAAGGGAAAAAATCACACTTAGGGTTTATGCAGAAACCCTAATTCTGCAGTAGCTGCAATACTGAAATCTGGATTGTGAGTTGGGCTCTTTCAGGCCCGCTTTGATACCATGTTGAAGTTTTACTTATACAGCTAGCAATTGCGGTTCTTGTTTATTATTATAATCATTTAGCACATTAGATGCATAAATAAGACCAATGAAAGTGAGGCAATCACAGAAATAATAGAGACACAAATTTTCCTGGGAAACCCTCATGGGGGAGAAAACCTAGAAAAAATTCCTCAACATAGATAGACCAAAGACCAAACATAAGATCCTCCTCTACTCCTTCACTAGGAAGAGTAGTGCACCACTTAACCAAGAAATACCAAGACATAGACCAAGAACCCTCCTTGATGTCACCCCCAGTTGCAACAACTACTCCTCCAAGACTTGCGCACAACAGAGTTGAGTAGTAAGTGTAAAAATGAGGCACTGGCCTCTCTTATAAATAGTGGTTTGGCCAGTCTATAATTAGGTTTGGGCTGACCTATCACTTTACCCTATTAATTTGCAATTAATTGTCAAGGTATAATAGGGACAACTTTTACTAAGGCATAATAGGGCCTAATTAAATATAATATAATAATATTATTTAATTCTCTCTCAGGTAGAATATTCTTCGAAGTTACAATATTTCAAAAAACCCTTATGCTCAAAGACCCCTAACTTTGAAAACCATGATTCACCCTTTGCATTAGTTGTCATGATGGCAATAAATTGGCCTAGCTATGCCAATCCTTGGTTGGCTACAATATATCAACATGCGGTCTTTCCTACAACCCTTCAACCTTTTCCTAATGGATATCTAAAAACCCTTTCAAAGTTCAGTGGAAGTCACTCCAAATGTGGTAATGAACATATCACAACATTTCAAGATTTCACTAATAGCCTCGTTGTTGAGCATGAATATTTTTTCATGCATCTCTTTGTGTATTCCTTGGAAGGGGATGCTATATCATGGTTTAAGAACTTGACAACCAACTCTGTTGGAAAATTGGTTTTCATTGATGTCAACCCTAGAAGAATCCCCGAAGAAAGTTTGGAAGCCTTTAGAAGTGATGGGTGTATTTGAAGAAGTATCTAAAGTTTTCCCCTTATGGTGTAGCTTTAAGCATGGCCCTCACAAGAAGACGCTTTGAATAAGTCTACAAGAAGCCCTGAAAATATGGTTAAGTGGCTGAGAAGCCCAAGAGGTGTGGTCATGAAGCCCGGAGTTGATTGAAGAAAAAGAGTATGAAGTACATGAAAAATGAATGTAAAACCTAATTGGATTGATAGTCCTCATCAAGTTGTTTCCAATGGTAGGTGGCATGCCATGTGGTTCCTCATGGTTGAGAAGTTATGCTCTCTTAAAGTTGAATAGGTGAAGTATGGTAAAAAATCCCCATATATAAGGTCAAAGAAGTTACAAGTTAGCCCCAAAATAAAGTAAAGAAGAAAAGTTGTTACAAACAAGAAGTTACAGGTCGACTCAAAGCTCAAGTAAAGAAGTTACTTGGAAGGGTATAAATACACATCAAGAATCTCTCATTTAACATCCAAGCAAGAGTGTGTTTGTGGAATGGAGCTACCATAAGTAGGTCTGCACTTGTGCTAGGAGGATTGGTGATATTAACAAAGGAAACATTTGCAAGGTGGAAAATTTGGCCTAGGAGAAAGGAGGTCGAGGAGAGTGAAGTGTATGGAGGTGATCGTACCAGTTTTATGAGGTTATACATGGTTTGCAAAAGGGTGAAGCACATATATACATGGGTTTCAGATGGAGGAATCACATATAGGGTATACATGGGTTACAATGGAGCAAAGTGCGGGTGTCTGTGAGTTGACAGTGGGTGAATCGTGTATCTATGCTAAAGTTGAAGAAGGTATGAATATCTGATATCACATACACCGAGTTGTTCCTCATGATTAAAGGTATGTATTTATGTATGTTTTGAGGGTTATATCTTGGAGGTATTGATACATGCTTGAGGCATGTCTTGGGTACATAGTTTGATTCATATCATGGTGATTTTGAGCACATGATTTGGAGGATATTATTAGAGATCTTGGAATAAGTTTATGTGGTTGTGTTATCTTTGATGATGATGATGTATCAATATCAGTAACAGTAACAGTGACAGGTTGAGTCTATCATTTATATTCAAGGGCAGAAGGAAGGGGAAAGGAAAGGGAGTTGTATCTTCCTTCAGGTTGGAGCCTCCTTGCATGATCTAGATTTAGGAGTAGAACAAACTGATTAATAAACTGAATATAATAAACACAGAGATATGAAGAACAACACAAATATCCAGTGAACAATATCTTCTATTGAATAAATGAAATAGGATGAAATTGTAAAACTGCATAACTAAAACACTTGCTCGGATGGTGGTAGATATCTCTGAGAAGAGATGCGATTGCTACACGCATCCATCTGAGAAAAATGATTACAATGAGGCTCCAGAGGCCTTTTTAACATTACTCATGAATTCCAAAACCCTAGACATCCAAAAACCTAACCCTAGGAGATGAAACACCAAAAGTTATGTGGGTCCCTTTGGGTAAGTTGGTACCTCAACTTCTCGAGGTCGTAAATTTTTCATATGACCTTCGGTTTAGGCACGGGATAGCCTGTTGGAAAGGTCTTTTTGAAAACTACACATTATGTCGTCAAAATATGACTTCATCTATAGTTTGACTATGGCGTGCCAAAAAAACATTTTTTAGGGCCCCAAAATAGCCCAAAAGTACGACAAGATGTGCTGAAATGAAAACATACAAAATAAGCTAGTTGGATTAAGTGGGAGGCCACCAGTATCCACCTGAAAGATGTGCAGAGATTCAGACAGCCTAGAAGTGTAGAACCCACAATTACAAAGAAGTACAAAAGAACGTGTTGGACTAAAAGTTGTCAAGAGGAGCCAGTTGGAATAGTTGGGTGGCCACCAATATCCACCTAGACAAGTCCTCCCCCCCTTAGGAATTATCAAGAGGATCCAGTTGGAATAGTTGGGTGGCCACCAATATCCATTGCATTGAGTTCCCCCATCAGGTGAGCAAAATTCTATTGAATTTGGCCCTAGGTGAGCCACTTTCCTTGGTGGAGGATTTGCCCTGCCTTGAAAACCCAATAAAGCTGGATCCTCTGCTGGCGACTGCCCTTGAAATGTGTGTCCAATATTTGATCAGTGGAGTCCTATTCCATGCAGTCAGGGTTGAGCTTTTTTGGTGTCAGTTGTTCTGCGATCTCTGAGGTGACCAATAATGGTGGAAAATATGGCTGAAGGAGGTTCACATTGAACATTGGGTGCAAGCCAAGGAAGGGTGGAGTGTTGAGTTGAAAAGTATTCCTACCCGCAACCTTGGTGATGGTGTAAGGCCCATAAGGAAGTGGGAAGAGCTTCCGATGGGGCCCTGTAAGATGCTCCTTTTGCAAATGTAACCAAACCTTGTCTCCAACCTGAAATTGGTGCGATACCCTGTGTTGATTATGAAAAATCTCATGGACCTGTTGGCGGATGTGTTGAATCCACTCAATGAATCTGGTGGATTTATCGGTCTTAGACTAAACATGTGAAGAGTCTTTCTGTTGCAAGAGGTACTGCAACATCAATGGGACCCAAGGGTTGGAATCCCAGTCCCACCTGAAATGGGCTATGGTCGGTGGAGCTATGGAGAGCCCTGTTGTAATTGTGTTGAACATAGGGGAGACTCTCATCCCATGTACGTGGATGCTTAGAGTTTCACATGCGCAGGATGTGCACAATCATCTGATTGACGACCTTTGTTTGGCCATCTGTTTTGGGGTGGAAAACATTGGATTTAGTGTGCTTGGTGTCCAACAGTGACCAGAGACTTGACCAAAATGTGTTGAGGAACTTGTTGTACTAGTCTGGTCCATGGTATCCAAAAACGGACCCACACTCGTTCGAAGAATGGCTTGGCATCATCTACCACTGTGATGTTCTTCTTGCAGGTTGTGAGGATGGCCATATTTGAAAACCGATCAACGACCACAAATACACAATAATTGCCTTGCTTGGTGGACGGAAGGCTAGACATGTAATTCATCGAGATGGATTCCCAAGGATTCTCAGGGGTAGGAAGAGGGGTGTATAATCCTTTCTTCTTGATGGTTGGCTTGGAAATGACACAG